>JABFOV010003226.1:0-17083 GCA_022817685.1 Aradophagus sp. ZL-2020 | reverse complement strand
TTGCTCTACGCGCTACCCGACCAATGACTCTCACTCCACATCCACACTCCGAGCGCTTCGGTTATGTCCAACAGATAATAATCGTATTGGCTCTTGACATCTCTGTTCGCATACCCACCCACAAACACTGATTAACCTCCTCGTAGTCCGACTTATGTATATACGTTTTTTATCTTCTGGATTCCATTCCCTATATCATATTTTTTCTTTTTTTTTTTTTTTTTTTAAATTTAATAGTTGTGCATTAATTTTAGCTGGATTGATGTTAAAGGCAATTTGATAAGTGCGAAAGCTCCAACATGCCAGCTAATTTTTTATGTTGATCCAAATCGGTTAAATTAAATGATTTGAAAAAAATCAATAATCCGGTTAAGGCTTGTGCTGAGTCCAAGAAAGTTCGGTTTACGCGACTAAAGTAGAACAATTTCATTATTCTCTGTCGCAAAAATTTTCACAAACTTTAACGTGAATGTTTTTTATATCAGATGAATCGAAATCAACAATACTTTAATATTCTCGAATATTTAATTTATACTTGTAAATATTCATCAAGTGTGTATTAAATTTTTCATAAATAATAACTACTTTATTAAGTATAAACAAAATTATTTAAATCTTCATCTATATAACATCAATTCTTTACAAAGAAATATTCCATTACACAAATTTTTTTACGACTTTTGTTACATAAATATTGCATTAAGTCAAATAAGTTTAAAACTGAACAGTGTGTTGATTTTCGTCACCAATCATTAAAAGCCAAGAATGCCATGCTAAAGGAAAAATATAAGATCACCCGCACCCACGAATTCAATGTTGTAGGCGAAAATTTGCGTCATTCTCTAAACACAAGTATTTAGAGCCAAAATCAATAATGGAACTTGTCAATTCACGCCCCCTGCGATTGTTTGAACAACTATTTGAATGAACCGATTTACAAATTACTCATATCAGAATTATTAATAAAATAATAAAAATAAAAGATTTTGGATCATAAATGTATATTTAGATCATCTATACCTGTATTACTACACCAGCTGTACATTTATACCTGACTTAAACCTGTACGTATAATTGGATTAATTAAGTTTGTACGTTTTGATGAAAATTTGTTTTTCAAAAAGTGTCATCATTCGAAAGTGAACAAGTAGTACGAGTATGGGTGTGTGCGCACACGTAATGTTCACGTGCGGTCATTCATTAAGATTCAAGAAGCAATCAGAGTGCAAAGGTCGTCGACTGCATAGCCGATATCCCTTTCGATATCCTGAAGCGATCGCGGCGCCTGCGAGGGCGCTCTTTATTCTTTGTTCCCGGAAGCCCCGCAGATGACTAGCGCTCGAAAGAAACGACCGCCGGCGCGAAATAAAAAGAAGCCGCGGACAAAGGGTGGCTGTAATGAAAATTTAATGATACCGTTTCGTGGCCGAACAAAATGAATAATGCATCGTTTGATATCCTTCAGGTTTTAATCCATTAAAATTATTGACGAAAAGGAAGAGCGGAATGGTGGCAGGCGAATTAAAACAAATGTCCCGAGAAGACAAATGCGTTGCACGGCGGAACGAAGTTTGATTTTAGACCGGACGGAAAGTTCATTCCGATGGTTGGTCTAAAACGTGTATTGATTATCGATTAGTATTATTTGATGGTTGTGATTACATACGCGATAGTGCAATTTCACAAGTACACTGCGTTTCGAATGGCAAACAGAGATTTTATAAATTGTCCAAAACATTTAATAGAATTATAAAATAATAACATGAATAAATACAACCGTAGAAACAATAGATGAGCAATAGTATAAATAAAAGAATTAATTATTGTTGGCTTTACTACTTCATTATTTAACGTTTGTAAATTGATATGTTTCTAATTTTAATTATTTATATTCACTTTTTAAACAGTTACTTCGAATACATTAATTCCATTGGCTTCGAATGGTTGCATTTAACATTTAGTTTTGAAGGTTGGGATTAACGTTTCTCATTATTCTCTCTACGTCATCATGTCCTCAAGGGACGTTCTTTTTTTTTTTTTTTTTTTTTTTTTTTTTTTTTTTTCATTTTGAATAAAATTCGAAAGAAGGAATTGTGAAAGGGGGATGAAAGTGTATCGATTTCATTCGGAAGGATAATCCGTGGCTTGAAATAAAATTAAAATTCAGAAGCCGTGTCGATTTCCGCCTGTCAGCGAGTCGAGGACGCGGTCTCCTCTCTTCCAACCATCACTGTCAAGGTCGAACTTTCAAGACTCGGTAATTGTGATAACGTCGATGTTGAACTGCCTTTGGAAACTGCTTGAAACAGACTCTTCATTCTACCAACATAACATTCATCTTTAACATAGCAGTTTGGTACCTAATTCCAAACTTTTTCTCTTGTCTTTTATGTGATAAATTGTGCGAATGATGTTATTAAGATTTGATACATTTTCGCAGAAAAGTTGTATTAATAAGTTTAAACAAAAAGAGGTTTTCAGTAAAAGACAGATTAATAATTTCATAGAAATACAGCAGGCTAATTAGAAAATAGCAATTCGTACATCAGCTTTTCATCAAAAATGTAATTACAAATGATACAGTAATGAAATTGTTCCTTACAAATATCTTGAGAGTACATATTCAAGAAGAAGATTCAGTTTGATCTAAAGACATACTCAAGCAGTTGTTTTAGAATTTCAATTCATTATTTCCTTTTCAGTTGTTAAAACTTGAAAAACAACCTTGGTAGAAAAAATATTAAACGAACGTGTTATCGTTTGTAACAGTTACATTTTGGATTGGATGAATCACAGTTTAGACTGTTTTTGAATTTTGCATTTTGAATATCCCTGGATTTCACAACTTTGTAATTTACATATCAAGCGGACTTGGAAAATATTTTCATTCGCTTCTACGACAGGAAATTTCGCAAATAGCAAGTTCTTCGACTCAACTCCAAATAACGAGCAATCGCATTGGAATCAAGAAGCGGGCGTAGTAAAAATGTTCTATCAAAAGCGAACTCGGTCCAATAACTGCGCGATTCGAAACCAATATCGTGGCACTATAGCTTTCCGCATTTCCCGCAGCGGGCGGTTGTTATTCCGCGAAATTTCGCGAGGTATTAAATAAGCGCGTTCACGACCGCGCGCCGAATTGCTTACGAAATAAATGATAAGCGCAAGCGCCTCGTGCTCTCTTGAAAAAGATAGTTTGCGAAAAAAATTAATGCCTTTTACCTTTAATCAACTTTCCTCGAATCTTTTTTTTTTTTTTTATTTAAATATAAATAGAGTTTTGTTCAAAGGCTTTTTCTTTTACGAAAAAAATAGTATCATATTTCATAATACTTAAAAAATATGAAATTAAATTGCCAAACAATAATCAATCAAATAATTTTATATTAATTGCATAGCAACGATTTGAATCGAGATTAAAATTCAACAAGATCCAGGAAGCGTCGAACAAATTTTTAACAATTATGATGTTATCAATTTTTTATTGGTAATCCAAATTGACGAAGCATTAAGCGAGCGAGCCGCGACGAAATCGCCACTTGAACAAACGCTTGAGACATTATCGAAGGCGAAACGCCCGACGTACGAAAAACGCGTTGCAACTGCAATTAATCTTTATTCCAGTGTAAATGGCATTTTTGTTTCCGAACTGCCGTCACGGTGGAATTACCATGTTGCACGTTTAAGTACGCGAAATATTCAGCACCAGGCATCTGTGTCATCTGCATTTCAGCAAGTTTCCGCTCATAAGCCGCTACCGGACGCCCACCAATGAAAACGTACCAAAGTATAAGCAAAGTTGAAATTAAGTTGTAAATGCGGTTAATGTCCCGTCGTGTGTCGGATAACCGCGTAATGAGAAAAAAATGACTTATAAAAACTGTTACCGATTCGAGTCGTTGTGTACACTTTTACAATGCAATTTTAAAGAAACTCTTTTTATTTGCAATGATATATCTCGAATCAACGAGGAATGTATATCGGAGGAATATATATATGAATTGCGAATCGAGATTTACAAATCTTGTACGTTGAACATCTTGATTACAAACAAATTAAATTTTTATTTTAATACAACATCTGATTTAATTTATAATTTTCAATTTACGATTTATAGTATTTAGTTGAAAAGTGAGATTTGTAGAAAAACGAGAGTAAAATAGTACAATCTTAATACGAAGCAAATTGTGTACAGTTAAAAATGATTCAAATGGTAAGTGAAGATAAAATCAAAAAATAAAACAAGTATCGGTGCATCCAATTTCAAACAAAATTTTCTGTCCGAACTGCCTCAACTCAAATTTTTAGGTAGAACTGTTTTAACTCAGATTTTCATCAATCCAGAATCAGTGATACAAACATTGCCTGTGCCAGACCATAAGTTAAACAAACGCAAATTAATTTATTGTGTGGACAAGCACACAAATACAAGCAACTTCTAAACTACGTTGAAATAAAGTTTTAACAATGCCACATTCAGGGCGTTTTTCATGTGCTGTCATTTCAACAGTTCATTCAGAAACAATATCAATACTGATATTGTTTCTGAAACAATATCAATACTGATATTGTTTCTGAATTCTCAGTATAGTTTTAATTCGTCGATGTTGTGTACCAAAAAGATTCAGAGAATATTCTACAAATATTTCACGACGTTTCTGATTGTAGGGACCTTTCGAATAATGTATTCAATGGCACTACTTTTCTTACCTGATTGGCTTTATTGATTTGTTTTTTTAATCCTGCGAACGCCATTTTAAAGTTGTAGTTACGCTAATTCGCAGTGAAAACAAGCGTTTGTGTCTGAAACAAAAAGTAAGCAATAAATTAGATCCTTTTAGTGGATTTGGCGGGAAACAATGGGAAGTGAAACAGGTTGTTTTATAATTCGGCCATTGTGGTCGTTAAATAGAGCCAAAGTGGATTCTCGTTTAATTCGAAAGCACTTCTATTATATCATTTATCATAAAAGGACATATTTTATTTACAAAAAAATGTACTCTTCACTCTGTAACAAAAATATGACAATTTGTAAATTTATAACATACACCTACAATCACGTTAATTCCGAAACAAAAGAAAAGTTTCGAACATCAGCGGTAAAAGACAATGGGAACAAAAAGCCGACGTATCAGAAAAATGGAAAAGTCCACAAAGTCGTCGTATTTAAAGGAAAAGAAATTGAAAAAGGAAATAAGATTTCCAACGATGTCAAAAGTAAAAGAACTTTTATCTTTGGTTTCGCAACTAAAAATAGGTTCGAAGATTCTTTCGTTTTTCCGAAGTGTTATAATCAAACTATCGACATTGTAAGTATTTTAAATATTCATACCTTCGCAAAGAAATCAGAATAAAAAAAAGGTTAAAATAATAATCCAAACGCAAAAGAAGAAGTTACTATTAAGGATCGTAAAACACGAAAATATCATCGTGTGATTTTGGCGGGAAATTTCCGCGTCGTGTATTTGAAAATTCGACACGAGATTGTAAAACAAGAGACAATTTTCGTGTCGACGTCACTTCTACTTTTTCCCTCCCTTTTCTTAGTCTTTCTTTCTTTCTAATAGAACCGCGTCGTTGGAGATTCATAAAATTTGATACGCGTCGGACGTTTTAAGTGAAACTTCGTTCGACGGGTGTTAAAGAAACCAACGAACGCATGGACAGAAGAGTCCCAGTGCACGACCTGCTTTACTGTGGTTCTAATGGACTTAATGAGAATAAGTGTTCGCTTAATAAGAATAAATGCCGAAGATCTCGACGTCGCTCATCAGCTTGTCAGTCGCCGTAATTACATGCTCTCACAATATTTCGTGACAAACAAAAAACCAAAATTATTTCATTAAATAATAATGGAAAAATTCACGAGGGAAAACAATGTAATAACGTGACAGATAAACGTTCCAATTAGTGACAGCTCGAGACCTATTTTGTCTGAGATCAATAAATGTAATTTATTCGATGCAATATCAATGTAACGATATTATTCTTACAATGCATAACATAAATATATTGCATAAGTATGCGAGTTTCATGATGCATTACTCTTATTGCAATATGACTTTATAAATATAAACGTTTGAATGTACAACACGACTGTTAATCTGCCGATTTATTTCTCGAAATACACAATCGACTGACGATTTTCATTTTCCTTCCAACAAAGAATAAACGTTGAAAAAAATTGATTAAAAGCGTTTAGTCGTCGCTAGGAATGAACAAAGATGAGACCTTGGATCGAAACAAGTTTACGTGCGTTCCTTCGGCAGATCTAAGATACGGGAGCTCAATTTTTGCAATGATGTAATGCAAATTTCTCGATAAGAGAACGTTTCGCAAACGCAAAAACTCGGGCGATACTTCGGACGATAATTAAATGACGCGGAGCTCCGAGCGCGTTAATTTGCGACGAAAAATTACAAAAGGAAATTTGAACGCAATTTCGCAAACTTTTCAAGCGGACGTTACTTCGCGTTGAAGATATTTTAGGACGAGAAAGGAAAGACGGCGAATCGTCGTTGTCCGAAATAAACATGATTTAATACCATCGGGAAAAAAGTTGTATACTCAATTACCATAACTTATCGACGGCATATGATAATATATAAAGTATATAAAATATTACTTTACGCTAAGACAAATAAACTTTTTGTTAGATAAAAAAGCTTTTTCTTTGCGATCCTTTGTAATCGGATTTTTTTCAATAACAAGTTTTATTTTGAAAAAGAAAATAAAATGAAATACATTTCCAAATGTAATAGTGACATATTCAGCGAATGTTTAAGGTCTTTTGGAAAAACATTAAATGGAAATCTTTTTCAATCAAAAACGATAATTTTGACGTACAAAAATTTTATTTAGACTGCTGTAGCATGTTGAAATAACATTAATGTAATTCTTTGCAACGACGGAGCGCTTCGTTTCAACTATAAAACAACCTTCATTCGACGTTGGTTAACAATATCATAACGACTTCTTCGTCGAGGAATCGATGATACTTTTCTCCATGGATAACAACAATAGCGAAAGCACAGCTTTGCTCTTATCTTATTCCAGACAGGGATTGATTTATTTCCTTTTCCACTTACACCGTTACGTTCTACTATCGTTACGTTCGTTTTATCATTGCTTTCTACAACACCCTTCCATTAAAAAACTTAGCGATTTTTAATTGATAAATGACCATAATCTAGACCTTTGCTATCATTAGTCTGCGTAACGTTCGTTAAACATTACGTCTCATTAAAAAAAAAGGTATTATTATAACACCACAGAATATTTCAATATTAAATAAAACTCGTAGATAAAATTGCATATAAAGCATCTCTTTAACGCAGATTACTCCAAGTTAAACCCCGTTATTTCATAATTGAATTTAGAGGATGCTATCGAGCATACCATAAACCCGCTCGTAATCTCAATGCAGCTATTTTAAAATGTTTAATAACCACGCCACATTACTTTTAATGCAAGCATTTGAAATAAAGTGTTGCGAAGATTGGCGAATTTGAAGGTTTATGAATTTCGAATTCATTAGATACGACGGTTTTGAAATATTTGTATTCCAAATTCGAAAAAAAAATTTCTTTTGAAAGTACTGAATTAATATTTTTTCACAATTAATATTAACAACTAATATTGTTGAATTGTATGTATTAAAAAATATTACTAATGACATATCGTCGGTATAAAATTGTGTCACATTGGACTTGACTGCTTTTTCAAGTCAATCTACAGATACACTGAGAAAACAGTCGAACCTACTATCCGCCAGCGAGAAACACTACTCGACCCAAATAATGTTTTCTCAGATTGATATTCCTCATCATCCAAGTGGCAACCTTGACAATGTTGTTTCCTCACAAAATCACTCGAAATCAATACCGAATCGCAGAATCAACAGTTTGAATTATTTACCCCCACAAAAGCTGTTACGCAACGTATCAACGACACGTGGACAAACAATCGGAGATACTCAAAGTTGGGCGAAACCAAAGAGATTGAAGATCCCACCCCATCCCCCTCATTAACATCACCGCGGCGTGAGGGGGAAGTCAACAAATAACGTCCCTCGCAACAAATCGTCGGTAGGGGAAATGTCTGGCCCTCGCTTTCGTTGGAAAAGTGTTGGTGGAAAAAAGGGAGTCATCGTAATTCGATCGACCGTTCCATAACTCGAGGCTCCGCCGGGCCGCACGCAAAGAGGATCGTTTCTTTCGGGATTACGCTTAACAATCTGCCAGCGACAAAAGCCGGCCGGAAAGTTTTCGAGATGGGATTGGGAAAAAGGGAGCGGCGCGCCCTCTGAATGAAAAGTGAATGACTCGGAAGAAGTGGCCATTAATCATCGGCCAGACGAAAACTCCCTGCGGATCATTGTCGGCGGCCATTTCGCAAGCTCGCAAGTCGCGCGGAATTAACAACTTTTAATAAAGACATTTTTCTTGGCCGGAAAACTGCGCGGGAATACGAATCAGGCGCGCGTCAAATTAAGAGCGATGATTTTCGCCATGAATTTAGGCGGCAACAGTTGACGTTGTCTTTGTAAAGGAGTGACAAATTATTTCAACCTGGTCAGTTGTTTTTAATTAAAAAAGTTTTTAAAAATTGGTCGACATTTTTTTAATTAAATTTGGAAATTAAAATTTATTATATTATCTTGGATAACAATAGGTAGCGGGAAAACAATGTGCTGGAATCAAGTATAGCGTATGAGAAATAAAAGGTGATGTTATATACAGCGTTAAAAATATATTATATAATAGATATATATAACGGAACAAATTTTATAATGACTCAAAACTGTGATAATGACTCAGTGGTGTTGAACAAAATTTATTATTTATTTCCAAACGAAATATCAAGTAGATTTTCATCTTGATGGAAAAACCTTTTTTTTCATTCACTGCAAGAGTAAATATTTCGAAACAATTGTACAACAAACAAGAGTTTTAAAATTACAATACTTCAATTAATAAAAGTATTTTTGTTACACAGATGTGAATAATAAAATCAATCTGATGTTAAACAAATCTCCAACACCATTGAAGATTTATTTCCCGACGATTGATTTAAACAATGTAACTGAAAAATGCCTTTTCCGTCTATTTCGTTCAATTAATGTACAATTAAATAATAAAATTGCTTCGAAGGCGCCCGAAAATCGTAATAATGAAACTGTTCGTTAATCCATTGACTCCAATCGAATTGCATTGAATGTTATAATTCCGAAACTTCGGCCGGAATTCGTTCAAACGTTAAGAGACTTTTATTTCGGAGAACGATTATCGATTTAGAGTTTATTAATAATGGAGTCGTTGCCATGAGCGTGTTTATTCGTTTCGTTTGCCTCGGTAACTTCGCATCTATCAAATGGTCCAGACGCAAATTATGAACAATTGCCGACTCGATGCGATACGGCGGCGGCGAATTTCTTGCTGAAAACATTATTACTTCCGCTGGATAACAATCCATTACAATTTTTTTCTTCTTCTTCTTTAAACTAAAGAGTCGAGTAAAATAGAAAAGTGACTTGAAAAAAAGGTAAATGAAAAAATCAACAAAAGAAAAGGACCGGGTAAATTGAAAAGAAAAATTCAGTGCAAAAAATCATTCGCAGAAAGTTTTTTTTAAAGTAAATTCGTTCTCGTTATCGAACGTCCATTAATTGGAAATTTTTCTTTGACGAAACAAGCGTCGACCTATTAATTTCGCGAGTTTTCCCGTTCACTTCAACTGATCCCGTTGAAAGAGCTGGCGATGACAGCGGCTCGGCCTTAAAAATGGGAAACCAAAGGGAGTAGCTGCTGGAAATTAACCGTCCCGACTTTGTTTTATCGGCGATAAAAAGCCCCGCGCGTTTCATTAGATGGAAATAAAGTCGACGCGACGGCTCGATTCAAAGCACTTGCATTTCTTACAGCGTACTTTCGTACGGCTTCGCAGCTACGGTGACATTTACAATGAAAGTCTAGCTCTTGACTCATAATTCTGCTTATTTGATTTAACTCGGCCGAAGACTTTTGAACATAAGTCAATTAACCTTCCTGAGTCTAATTAAATCATAATTGTTTGACTGCGATAACGCGCCGTGAATCGGCCGGCTGCCCGTGTAGAAAAGTCGGCGGCCTGACGGATTTCACGAACGGGCCAAGCTCGTCCCAATATTGATGGTCGATGGCTAGTATTGGTCTTGGCCCAATCATCGTTTCACTATTGGCCCAAGCTTGGCTCGGTCAGTACACTTTTTATCGGCGGAATAAAAAAAGCAGCAATTTATTTAATTAAATATTAAAAATAAAACATTAATTTTTTAGGTCTAAAAACATTGGTAGTATTTGGGGAAACATTGGCACCAATTGTAAATATTTAATCGTTTAACGGCGAAACGCGGCTTCACTCACAAAAAGAGGCATTGGGTGAAGAAACATTTCTTGGTTCAAGACAAAATGTATCTTGATATTTTGTCAAGAATAAATGTTCTTGAGCCAAGAAAAGTTTCCTTGATCCGAAATACTAAATAATTAAGCCAAGAAAAAATGTCTTGATGATATTAGGTTTTAATCGAAAAAAGTAATAGCAAAACATAGTGATTCTTGAACGAAAGTACAGATTTTTGTGAGTGTTGTTTCAGGCGGACATGTAAATCGAGCTGACGCGGATTTCAATTAAAGTTCTGACTCGATCGAAAACCAAAGCATCCTTCCGGAGCAACACTACCTTTCATTCCGACGCGATTTCTCCGGAATACGAACGTAATTCCGATGTCTTCGAACTGAGAAATCGAAGGTATTTCCTACGCGCGCTAAAGATTCGCAGAGTTTTTCTTTCGCAACGTATTCGGATTCGGGAAAACGTCTTTCAATTATTGTTATATTGTTAGAGTTGATTTTTCAATGTTCCACTTTCAAAAAATGTCGTTGAAAAGCCAGAATTATGAAGTTAATTGTGAAAGTCAACGTTCAAAAGTAAACTTTTAAACGCTGGCATCAGAAAAGTTAATATTAAAAAGTTGTGTGCAGAAAGTTGCCAATGTTTTCAGGCCAACTAATTCAAGTGGAAAAAAAATATTGAATAAAACTCCGTGTCCCTTTTCACCACTATATGCAAAAGATAATACAATTTCACTTTGTAACATTTTTTTGTATTTGTTGATAAACAAACGTTGATAAATTTGCTTACATAAAAGTTAAAAAAAAAAAAAAAAAAACGAAACATTTAATAGTTAATTTTAAAAAATACAAGTCAAAAGTTGATTTTTTAAAATCAAATCACATAAATAGTTAATTGAACACTTATAAGTGTGTTACATCAAAATATAACTGTACAACGATATCCTTTTTGTAAAAATACAAATCAACGCTACTTGCGAAGAAAATAACGAGTAATAAAACGAAGATAATAAAATGACGAATCCATCAGTTCTCAGATCATCCGTTCGGTATAAACTGAAACGAACGATCGCCGACAAAATATCGCTTAGTTTAATCTTGAAATCGCGAAAGCCCGATGTTTTTACGCGCAATAACAACATCAGTGAATTTACGACTGTGGTTTATGCCCGCTTGTCAAATCACTAATTTACTTTAGCTGGAGTTGGTGTCAGGTCGGTTACAACCAGCAGCGAAAGTTAGTATCGACGACAACGGTGTGTTGAACTTGCAATTTCACTCACAATAGTATTTCGCTATATTTTGAAACTTTTGCAATCATTGTAATACGTCAAATAAACTTTTTTTTTCATCACCAGTAAGATCAATTTTTTTATCTAAACAGCAAAAATAAGTGCTTTAATTTGGAAAACTGTCGTCGATGTGATCATACTGTTTTTCATCGACATTGATAAAAAATATTATATCAAAATGGGAAGTAAAAAATGTTTGAAAAGATATTTAACTTTGACTTGTGCGCTCCCTTAATAAATTAATTAATTAATAAATAAATCAATTAATAAATAAATAATTAAATGTATTGAATTTCACGAATTGACATATCTTTGAAATAAGTGCTCTCAATTCACAGCACTGAAACGTCGTTGCCTTCGTAAACAGTGCAGCATCCAGGAGATTAAATCAATAACGATTAACGGAAACAAATTGTATTTCTGACTTTCTCCCACGGTGTTCTAGTAAATTGAATATCCATCTCGCATCGCGTACAGAGAAGTGCATATCAGTAATTGCCAAGGCGTCCGCTCGGCGAATCTCAACCTAATTAGACGGCAAATGTTTATTCTTTCACGTTTCAATTCAAGCGAAAATTACGAGTATTAAATTACCAGTGCTGCAACAGTAAAAATTACAAGTTTGATTTCTTTTTCATCGATCGTTTTGTTGACTATGCTCACTAACGTTGATAATAAATTTTAATTGATAATAATTTTAGTGGTTTAAAGATTTTAAATTGTTTTACACGTTTTGTGTATGATATTAAGAATCAATTATGATTAATTATATTTTCATGTACTCGATGTTTCACTACAAATGTATTGATTTTAAATTATAATTATTGCAATATTGGTTCAAAGTCCAAAATGAAAAGTTATTTATTAATTTTAAATTTCAAAAATATACGCATCTTAAAATCTATTCGTCGGTTATTGTATAGTTGGATATTAATATCATTTTGTTGGCTTAATTAAAAGAGGTCTACATTTGTTGAGAAAAATCGTGCTTTCGCCTTGCCAGGGTCGTAAAAACAGCCCGACCAAAAATGATGGTAATTCATCACTTATGAAACTCGTCCATGCTTTTTCCCCGGGGAACCAAGAGTTCCGAACTTTCAGTATCGTCGGTAATTAATTTAAGGAATCACGCTATACGTCGGTGTATGAAAATTTACTTTCGGCGGCATCCACTGGGATGGATTTTATTTTGCGTTTGCGTGTCTCGTAAATGTTGTTGTTATTTTTGCCGCGAAAATAATCACTTCCCACACGAGAGATCATTGTGAGGACCAAATGTGGTTGCGGAATGAATTTTTAAATATAGAGTACTTAAACTATCAGAAATAAATGATCGAATCATTTTTTGAAGAAACTTACTTTCATTACCGTGCAATTCATTTTTTAAATTCATTAATATTCAGTTAATCTTTTGAATAAACAGATAAAGAAGACGTTAAAAAAATGCATGCAACTCCAACATAACTTACCTAATTTATGTAATATATAAACGTTTCTTAACGTAACTTTAAAATAAGTTTTGTTAGAGTTACATAATATTTTTCTACGCGCGATTATAAAATCTATCTAAAGTTCATCTAATAATAACACCAGATTTCTTAAAATAAAAAAAACCTTTAAGTTTATAAACTGGATAATTATTTAACTATTATAAGAAATAAATAAATATTGTGGGTATAGCTATATTGTACAGTCAGACTATAAAACAAAAACAAAGTAACAAAACATTTTTCTTGTCGCACCATAATCTTTCGACTTTTTCAACGAAACGTACTTTGATCCGTTTTACGATTTACAATTGACAATTTTAATGATTCCCATAATGAAGCCTCCTTTGACTTGAATTGATGAACGCGAACCTTGAAATAACCGATAAAAACCATCGGTCCTCCTTTCAAAAGTTGTAACAAATTCATGAAAATTAAAAGATTAAAATATTATTATAGTCATTATAATTAACAACACAATTCTAATTTTAATTGCATTATAATCAATAACATAATACAATATAAAAAAATAATATTTTCTCATTTTTTCTTCGCCAATTAACGACTGGTGAACGGAAGCAAATTTTGTTCCATTAGTTAAGTCATTTTTTGAACATCCTTTCAACGATATTTTTTTCTTTTTTTAAACTTATTAAAAAAAAAAAAAAAAAAAAAGAAAAATCTAAATCAAAGCACAAACACTGGTATGAAGTCGCACTGTTTTTATAGCGGTGAAAAATGCGAGCGAAAGAGTGCGCTGAAAACAAATAAACATAAATCCTCGCGGCGTTGCGCCTTAAATTTCACCAGCCGGGACAGTTATCCTGCGAGCGCGCGTTTTATACTTTCCATTTTGAATCGATCAATTGCGTTCGCGTGTGCATTTCCCGTTTACAAGACCGTGTCACGGTCACATGATTATTTATCCTGCGTACGTGCTCGCTACGCGACGGCCCGATCGCGCCGCTTTATTTATCTAGCTCGACTAAACGCTTAGCCACCTCGTCCCAAAGGGATCCTTGGTTTTCCATCGCCGTTTCAAATGCTTTCTTCTTTCGAAAGGCAATTGTAAAAATAACGCACTTCAAAGAGCGTCTCTAAATTTGATATTCGCGAAGGACGATCGTCCTGGTCTGTTGGAAATACTCTTTCATATTAACGGAGCAACAAAGCTGCCTTTTTATTCAAACAATTTATTATTTGTTTTTTATAACGTTGATATAAATTAAAAATATAGTACACGTTGAAAAAATTTGAAAATCAAACTTAAAAACAGTCGGGGAATTAAATTTATAATAAGTGGATTATTCTCATGATAGTCTCACTTCTTACAAAAGTAATACTCTTAAAACAAACGAAATTTTTATAAAGTGCTATGAATACTATACTTTTAACAAAAACTATGCTTTATTTTTAACAACAACATTAAAAAATAGAAACATCGTAAAAAAAAGAAAAAAAAAATAGGCTCGAGCGAGATGCGATCTCGCGTCACTAAGACGAACGACTGTTGCCGCGAGCCGAGAAATTGATTTCGGCCTCCGAAGAATTGAAAGCTCGCTTGATAGGGGAGGGGGGGGGGGGCAAGGACGACAATAACTCCGGCTGCCGAAATTCACTGAGTTGCATTTTTATTATTGCTAATGACAGGCGTGACCTTGCACGGTCAGACAAAGAGTGTCGGGCGGATTATCGAGCGCGATGGCAGACCGCGAGGCTGCATCCGGCCTAACTGTTAAACGCATTCGAAATTTAACCCTTTTGTGCGCCGTGACCTCGCGGGACCGACGGTTTACCTTCTTCCTTCAACTGTTTTCTTCCTAATTTTCTTGATTCATTTTCTCGATCAATCGTATTTAAAGCTCGAATTTTTACTATGAGAATATTCATTTCACCTAGAAAGTTCCTTTTCATCTCCCGAAATCTCAACCCTTAAGTCTAACGAAATCGATTAAATCAGTATCGTTTTTAAATTAGAAGAAAAGAAAGAAAGGGAAAAATAAAAAACATCACCCAAAGTATCATTCTTTTAAGAACTTTTTTTTATTCAACAATTATTATAAAAATAAGCAGTTTAAAAAATACTTCTAAAAACACATTAACACTTTTCCACGAATTTCAGCAAATTACATTTAACTCGTAAGTTAAACTTAACTTTCCCCTACCCTACTCTCATATGCACTTTTGCACCGCAAAATAATTTTTTCAAGGACCATTATTCTTCCTGAAACTCTTAATTCCACATTGATCAGAAATGTATTTAAACTTCAAGGATATAGTGAATACTTAGAGGAGTTATAGAAAAATTTCAAATTTATGAAAAGAAAACATCAATATTAATAAAAAATAATTGTATAGTCTTGAGTAGTAAACTTTTGTATTAATATCCAAAATTGTCCATCTTATTTACAAAAACAAAAAATTTAAAATTCAATTAATAATAAGTGGATCATTCTCATAATAATCGGATTTCACTTACAATGAAAATAATCCACTTACTGTAAAAATAATTCTCTCGGGATAAGCGGACTTTTTCTTTGAACGCAACAAATCACATTAATTTTACAAACACGAATCTAACATTACCGAATTCAAAATGACCGCGCTACCTGATCCACTCAAAACTCGTTAAATCACACATATCTCACTTAACTCCAAAATAAAGTACCCTTTTTCACTCACAAAAAAAAAAAAAAAAAACTTTGCCTCAATGAATATTTTTCTCCGTTACCTCGCTAGTTCAAAAAGAAAAAAAAAAAAAAAACTTCATTCCGTTTTTCCCCATCGCAGAAAAGGGTACTAAAATGAAAAGCCAAGCATCGGCCGGAAAGACGCTCGAGGCGAGATGAAAAGGCGATTACCTGAGCGTGGGCCGAATCGGCGGCAAAGGTCCTCGTGAGATCGCTCGATCGGCTGGCGTGTCAGCGGGGGCCGCGGGGGGTCGGGAGGGGGCCAAGCCGTGCGTGCGGCTTTTTCGCTTGCGACTCGCGTGAAACGCGCTCTCTCGGCTCGGCTGACGCGATTACGCGCGCTTGCACCCGTCCAACACCGTGCCGGAGTCTTGGGAAACACTGCGCCCTTCTGGGGTAGTTTTCTCGCTGGCCGATCGATACGGCGCGCTCCTACCAACATGCGCCGAGCCTCGCGGCCACGCCGCCGCCGACGCCATCGGCCAGCCTCGCGGCGAACCTCGCGGCTCACTCCCACGCGCCCCGGCTCGCCGCGGATGTCAAAGTTCGACGCGAAAGGCGCCTCCACTTTTCAACGCCGATTCGCGTTTATTGATTCGCCCGATTATTTATTATTGCTAGACATTTTTTTCATCTCCGTTCGTTATGCAAACATTTGTTTCAAACAAATTATTGTCAAAAAATATTGTACAACATTTATGTGCAAGAAGTTCGCAAAGTTTATTTGCAACGAATTTTAAATCTAATATCATTTCGTCCATCGACAGTCAAAATCGGAACTCAAATTTATATCAACGTGATACAAAATGAAATAATTAATTTTTTTATTTACTTTTTTTTTTAGAAATATGTCTTTTTGATTGAAAATTAATAGAATTTGGGATTCGTTGCAAATAAACGTTGCAAACTTCCTTCGCATCAATATTTTGTGTTTATTGCAAACAATGCAAGTGAAGAATTGCTGTTTTACGCAAACGAATCTTTTATGCAAAGTTTATGTTTTATCTTTTTTTTTTTTTTTTTTTTTTTAATTTATGTTTTTAATTTGATTTGAAGTAAAAGAAAATTTTATTTTTAATTTTTTTTGTTTTTTTTTAAATATTTAAATTTTTTTTAATAAATTATAATTTCTAATTTTTTGTTTCTAAATTTGTTTCTTAAAAATCACTCCAAGACAACTAAACCTCCCTAATTCCCTTTTGCGGTCTTTTGCTTGTAAAAAA
>JABFOV010003225.1:0-17085 GCA_022817685.1 Aradophagus sp. ZL-2020 | reverse complement strand
TAAAAAAAAAGGATTACTAAATGAAAAAAGAAGAAAGAATATATGGTTATAAATGAAAGAGAAATTAAAAAAAAAGGATGATTTTTAATGGTTTAAAATAAAAAAATTAAAATAGAAAATTAAAGAAAAATTAAAAAGGGGAAAAGGCAAAGTTTCAAAATTAATAAAAAAAAAAAAAATTATTTTATAAAAAAATTTAAAAAAAAAAAAAAAAAAAAAAAAAAAATACTGCTTGCGGCAAAATGGATACTCTTTGTCGTCAATAATTTTTTTGATGATTTCAAGTAAAAGATTTAATATCGTGTATTTTATGATATGTATATAATATAAGCGGAAATACTTTGGAAACAAAACACTTGTCTTAGTAGTATATAAATTTTGTAAAACAAGTATCAAAGATATTATATTGATATAATTAGTATAGAGATAATGTTAATGTAAAGATGTTTCCATTACATAAACTCATTAATTGAGCGAGAAATTTTCCAATCTAGTCAAACATTAATTGTTAATTAAAGCACTACTATTTGACGTCATTTAAATTACAATAACATAACGTTTCTATAAATGAACTTCAATTACTTTTTTCTGCACAACTGCTTAAACTGAAATTACGCTACGAAACGTAAGTAGGATCAAAATGGCATTGTCCCACTTTTGCAGATTTTTATGATAAATTACGTGTTATCTAAGAAAAATATTTATCAAAGCGAGAACGGCAGCTTTTTTTTATTTAGACCGCTCGTATTGCCAGTTAATGATTATAACCTTTAATCCGAATATTCTGCTCCGGTATTTATTCGACGCAAAAGCATCGCGCTCGGCAGAATTCGTCGACGGTACGCGTGGAGTAACACAACACATCCAAGGAGATAAAGGTGCGAGATTTCACGCGCTTTATTATCAATAGTACTATAAATATTTTATCGACGCTTTTCATGCCACTTGTATCAACGTTCTTTTTTTTCGCTTTTTTCATTTTTTTTCAAGTTTTGAATTATGCAAATATTGTCGATGCGCGTAATCGTTCCCTCTTTATGACGCATCGCTCGCGTACTTAAATTTATACGAAATATTAATTCTAATGCGTTTAGCTAATTTTCGTCCCTAATATCCTTCGATAAAGGTATCTCATTTGCCGTGAGAGATAAAAAAAAAAAAGAACGCAGAAGTAATTAAAACGGTATTGAAAACTAATTTATTTGCCATTATTACTTAATATTTCATTTTGCAGGTATTAAAAATGGCGGTGCTCCAGCTCATTATCTGCGCGGCGTTTTTAAGTGTCGTAAGTAATATATCACTAGAAAAAAGTGTTGCTTATCGAAAGCAAAAAGTGGATTGAATCGGTTAGAACTTACCTTAATTGTTATCGGAGTTTCGGATGAACTGTAATTTATCGGACCGGTGGTCTCAAAATTCTACTTTTTGGATCTGAAAGCAAAGAAATAACACACATTTAATTTCTTAGAAATAATCTTAATTATATTATTTTAATGTAAAAATATTTAGGTAGCAGCCTCGGAAGTCACAACCGAGTTTACGCATAACGTTTTGAATGCTACTCGTGAATTGACCGAAGAGTATCATGACATAGAACAGGAATTCTCAGTAGTATCCAAGGAAATAAATGAAACTTTTAATTCCATATTCTTTGACACAGTAAATCTTTATCACGGACAGGATGTAAGTCTTTATTATAGATCGTAAATACGTTTCAAAAACAAGTGTTTTTGTTTCGATGTCCAAAAATTAAAAGTGTTCCAATGTAAAATACTTTTCGTATCTAAGACATTAAAAGTGTTAAAAAACTTAAAAATTGTTTTTGCAATATGATTGTGATTCAAAATACTGTTTCATTTACTTACAAAAATATTATTCTTCTTTCAACAATTACGAAATTTTAACGATTTTTGCGATATTCGTACACTGAGAAAATCAAATGGTAAACTGATATAGTTTTACTATTTATGTGGTAAAGTTTACCATTTAATTCTCTCAGTATATCATTATTTCAAATACCATTGAAAAAAGTAATCAAAAATTAAAATTTCATGATTAACGGTTTATCGAAAAGTGCTGTAAATAAATTGTCAAATTTTCGCATAAATAAGTTTGAATTGAAAATATAATTGAATTTAATAAATTGCTCGAGTGTTATCAACAGTTTTGTCGTAAACGTTTTAGTGCCGTAGTCATTGAACTACATTAAACTTATTAACTATGCAAACATTTGATCAGCTGTAACCAATCAAATAATAACACTTAATAATTCAATATTCTCCATTTATTCGAATACAGCGAGTAAATTGCTTGTGGGATTTTTTTCATGTTTCAAAATCGCAGTTATTCGAAAATAAAAGATTTTGAGTTGATGAAAAGTGTTGTCATTATTTTAGGCAGTGCAAGAAGTTAAAAAATCACTTTACCGTAATTACAATGACAGTCAGGTGCTTTTACACGTATTACACTGCGCCGAGAAGAAAAACCATGCAATCATGCCAGCCTTGAGATCCCTTAACGAATGTAGAAATCGTTGGCCCAACGAGCAAAATTGCATAGACAACATTAAAGGAATCTTTTCATCAGTTCGACGTCAAGCTTCCGACCTTATTGCGAAACAACACCGATGTGATGGAGGAAAATGTGCACAAGCAGTACGTCTTGTATATAAAATATAATTATAATAATCGTAATAATAATAAGTTTCAAATACCGAGATGGAAATGTGCAGAAAATTCCCGAATTATCGTCAAGACGATGCATATTGAACAAATAAACGAATATTTTCAGATTGAAGAAGCCTATGCGCTGCTCACCGAGACGACCATTCCGGAAGGTCTCCAAGAAATGAGACGTTATAATACTCTTTTGCATGACATCCCATACAAATTAAAATTATGTTACGAGGACGTAAAGTTTTCTTATTGGGAGTCAGATACGTTAAACAAAAAAGATCTTGTCACCTGCGCCCTCTGGAGAATACGCAAGGAAAGTCTCCTGTGCAGACTGTCCCCGTTTAAATGCGAGGTTTCGAAATTTTTCAGCCAATTTTTCTCATGGGATTAGTCGGAAAAATAGAAAATTAAGAAACATGCAGCCCACTAAAAAGAGAAGTTGTTAATAAAATACTCTGAACGTCAATTACAATGACTTCTTTCATTAGTTAACCTTTTCATTCCTACGTATGATATGACGGGTATGATAAAGATAAAGACTATCAATCTTTTATTTGTATCAATTCACTACAGAAACGTAACGTATCTGGAGACATTTTTAGTATCTCGAGCATCGAAAATGTATTAAAATAATTGGAAATATTATGAAACAATATTTAGTAATATAATCTTTATAATTTAAGAATGATGAGACTTTTTTATATAAAAATAAAGGAAAAACCAAAATCTTAATGATAATCAATTTTTATTTAGTAAATTATAATTCATTTTGAATAATATATAAAGTTTTATATAACTTGACAGCAGTAGATTAGGTTATTATTGTTCTTAAGTCATGATGACACTTTCGAGCTACTTTCCAAACAGTATATTTCATCATTTTTGATTCGTAATAGAATATACTTTTGATTATTCAAAAATGATAATAATCATTTATCATTTATTACTCCACAAAACAACAACTTATGTTAATAAGTATATCGCGTTAATCAAATAACATCGAGAAAGTATGATACCTGGAAAACATAATGAGTTCTTTGTGCAATTTTAATACCTGATGAATAGGACGCGGGATGAATCAATATCGTTTAGCGTAAAAGTAATTAATTGATCATCAAGACAACGGCATTTTTACTTGCACGTTTGAGAATTTTAATATCAAACCTCCGTCGATGAAAAATAAAAATGTTTTCACAATCGTGGATTACCTCGTTCAAAAAGCACTGTTTCATCTCGCATCGCATTTCACATACGGCTTTCAAGCATGTATATATATCTTCTAGTAAAAGATAAAGCTCTTCCAAAGCTTGCAGTTATTATACAAAAAACTTTTCAACAGATGCGTATCAAAGACAAGCCGCGAGAGAAGTCAGTCGAGGACAGGAACGCGGTGTTCGAAACGTCTGATTTTTCTTGTTCAACCTCTTATTATTTTATTTCGGTATTGAAAATACGTACTTCCTTGTCAAACATCGTCCCATTCGATTTTAAAAGTAAAACCTTGGGCTTTCAATACCAATTTATGAAAATGTTTATTCTCTACTTCGGTTTACTATTGCCGTTCATATTATGAAATGCGATTTTTTGCAGTTTCACGATGCATACACGATTTTTCACATTTTTCAGACAAGCTCAACAACTGAACAAGAGTAGTTCTTAATTGCATTCTTAAATATGAATTAAACGAAGATTAAACGATGATCAATTATGGTCATTAAATTAAATTTTCATGTAAATGAAGATAATTTTTAATTTAATGATCGTGTTGCTAGAAGTATGCCTTTCGAGCGCTCGTGCAAGATTCAACCAGAGCCCTAATGCAATTAATCACGAGAATCGAGCTAAATTAGCCGCGACGTGACTTTAAAATTTGGCCATGATGTCCAGTGGTTAATGATCCTTCAGCGCGAGGATTCTTCAAAAGATTCAATTTACAGTTTTAACATAGCGAACGAATTTCAAAAACTTTTCAAAGAAATTGAACCGCCGCTCTGCGGAATATACTTTATTCAAAAGATCGGTTATCTGGGAAATTTTATTTTGAAGCAGATATCCTGACGATTTTATCTCGTATACGGTAAGTTAATTATTTTTAAAATTGTATTGTCCTATTTTTAAAATTGTATTGTGCTAAGAGTATTACATCGTATTCATTAGTTTACGTTTCAACGAGAAGAAATCGATAGTTTCTCGAAGCCAAGTGTTATGCTAATTTTCTATTAGAATTTAACTTTTATGACCTATAAACAATTTACCGTAATTAAATTATTTAATACTTAATATGATTCAGTATTAAATATTTATTGACAGTGGTAATTTAATTTACCTTTCATTATAACAACCAAGTTACTTGGCAGTTGTTTGTAACCAAGTGTTATGCTCATTTTTAATTACTTCTATTACCACATTTTTCATTAGCGATTCACTTAAAACCGAATATTGAATACCTTGTTAAAGAAACAAGGCGGTTGACGATAATTAATTTTTTACTTTACGTGATTTTGAAAAAGGGAACAAATTATCAGTAAGTTTTATAACTTAAACAAATTATTTGATTTCAATTAAAAAGTAATTACTACAGCTAAATGTTCTTTTTTGCGATCAATTGGAATTACAAGCACTCTTTCTTCCCTCGTTATTAATTAAAATTTCAAGCATTTGTGTTTCCAACGTCATTATTGTTCTGTTGAGTGCACGAACGACTGAACGAAGTGGAAAACCGTGATATAAGTCAGTCAAAGGTAAACTATATTGAGGTGTCGAAGGTGTTCGATTTTTCATCCATCAACGTTGCAGTTCTTATTTTACGCAAAAATTGTCAATTCCTTTTTTTGAAATAAGATTTGTATCACTCTTAAATATTCTTTTGTTAATGGAAAAAGACCGTCGTACTCGGTATTTTACTTAATGATTGATTGTCGTTAAATGATTACGCTGAATTCGATGAAAATAACATTTCTCATTTGACGAATTAGACACAAATGCCGTCGTGGAAAACGATTTCTATCAACTCAAATGTTTCATTCATACATTAAAATTAATTATTCACTGGTGTATTATTTCGATAATTCTAATTATTTGAATGATAGATAAAATATTC
This sequence comes from Aradophagus sp. ZL-2020, assembly GCA_022817685.1. NCBI lineage: Eukaryota > Metazoa > Arthropoda > Insecta > Hymenoptera > Scelionidae > Aradophagus > Aradophagus sp. ZL-2020. Next base: position 11,307 of record JABFOV010003225.1, on the reverse strand, counting down.
TAGGACATAATATGTTGATAAAATGTGAACAACGATTAAACTGTCACTTATATTTTAATTAATAAATGTATTTTTATCATTAATGTAATTTATTAGCTTTTGTCATCATAGAAAAAACATTAAAAAACACCGGCTGTTTTTTAAAGAAACCTTTTTTATTCATTCATTAATGAAGTAATTTTATAATAAATACTTTACCATCTAATTGATTCTCGTTAATGAAAATGCTTGTGGCTGATTATTTTTTTAATGACGTTTTAAGTAGATCTTGATACGAACAATACTGTGATTTGTTATTGTTACACTTTATATTTACGAATCAAATCTCAGTACGTTTTTCATCTACGTCCCGTAATTCTTGATCAAAGCATATATAAAAATCCTTTCAAACGGCACGTCAAGTCAGTATTTAGCATCGATACGATAAAAGCTACAAAGGTAATGGAATTTTTTATTTGTTTGCTCCATTCTTTTTTGCCTATTCAATTTTCCTGTGTGAAGGCATACCTACTGTTAAGAAAAACCTGAATTCAACTTTGTAATTTTTTTTATCACCCCCGATTAATTAAATACTTTTGTTTGCAGTCAAAATGGTGAAAATCACTGGAGTGGTTTTTCTGCTCTTCGCTTTACTCTGTTTAGCCGTAAGTAAAGAAGCAGTTTTTTATTGTGACTAATTTCGTAGCAAGCAAATTCGAATGTAATTTGCTTCTTGAAAAGATGTTTTTTGAATTGTGAAGATTTTTTTTTTTTGTAGAGATTGAAACGTATTCAATTAATAAAAATATTTTAGAAGTGATTAAATTTGTCAATGATTATTTATTATTTGTAATGGTTATTTCTTATAGATAGTGTGAAGTTTTATTACAGTAGCTATGAAACAAGGTAGTTTAAAGGCAAAGTATGATTCTTACAATGTCATTTTAGAAGCTTGCACATGTCTCGTTTCATTGCTACTTGGATAATAACATACATAATTTATTGGTAAAATTGTACGATTTTATCATCTAGTTTAGTTTTTTTTTTTTTTTTTTTCGAATAGCATACTTCAGTTTTCGTTAAATGTGACATATTAGAAATATAATATTTATATCAATCAAATAAAGCAAGTTGTATTTCATCCAACAGAAAGCAAATCAAATTTCTGGTCCACTTTTAATAAAACAACTATCGAGCGATTTTCATGACATTTCAACAAAGTATCAAAAAATGTTGGAACAAGTGGAGCTCACAAAGAGTGAAATTAATAACGCGCAAATCAAAACTTTAAAAAGTTTGACAGGCTATGAAAGCGTAAGTGACATATTAATTTCCATATTAATTTTTTAAATAGATTATTCTTTGAGCTAATACGACGAAATTATTAATTTTACTAGGTGATCCAAAATGTCAATTCGCAACTGAATGTGAAAGTGTCAGACGAATTCTATGAGACGAAAATGGCTGAATGCGCGGAGAAAAAAACGAGTCCGGAAATTATCAGAGTTAAAAAATTTAAGACCTGCGTTAATAAGTTTGACATCACTGGTCGTTTGCGAGAAATTAATAACGTTTATCGCAATTTCGCGTTGATCTTTAAAAGCAAGCAAAAAGATATTGAAAACTGCAAGATGGATCGTTGCTCGAAAAGCGTAAGTTTACCCTGTTTATTTTGTGCATCTTTGAAGCGATTGAATTGAAATAAGTCTGATTTACTCGAGGGAAGTTACAAGCTACCTTGATGTTGCGTTAATTTGTTATTCAGTTGTAATGATTCGTTCGAATTTTTTGAACAGAGGTTAAGCCTACTTGAAACTATTTTAGTAGCTTTGAAATGGACATTAATAAATTCCATCAATAACGGATTCATAAAAGGGTTAAAGCGTAAATTAATCCAGTGATTGAAAATTCATGTTCCAGGATCTCGAGTCGCTACACGAGTTGACCACTCTTCATATTCTCGCGACGAATGATCGACTGGAGGAATTGCAACAAAAGTTCAACAAGGAAAAACAAAATATGGAAAGATGTTTGCAGAGTGTTTATCTCGAAGCTGATTACACTCTAGCAACTGTTGACGTTGAAAATTGCTTGCTGGATAAGGTTCGCACTCAATATCCTCCATGCATAATCGATTTTAAATGTTGATTTTGTAAACACATTATATCATCCTACTTTATTAACTGACGTAAACTGTATTTTATTTAAATAAACGATTCTTTTCTCGTGTATGGAAAGTCTCTTATTTTTATCCAGTTAATTTATTTACTTAAATCCGGGGCATTGTTCAACGTCGATACGTAATACTAATTAAAATAAAACGAAAAATCTTGCTCTAAAAAGAAAGGATAAAGTCGATAAACTGCTTTGCAAATCAAGATAAAAAACTTTTCGTGTTTGCTTAAATTGGCCGAACGGAATTATACTTGGGAGCACGAAAAAATATTGAATATCAGTAACGAAACTTTTTAATCCTGAGTATATTTTTTTTAGAGATTAAAGCAACCACGAAATTGAAAAAGAACGATTTTTCGTTAACAGAACGTTAATTGATAATCGAAAAGTCTATCGACTGTTATCGATAAATTTAATCACTACTTCAACAGATATTCTGTGTTATTTATAAATAATATTTACGAAAATCCTCTGTACGAGCGCATAAATAAACAACTGATTAAAACCATTGATAGGTCGCACCAACGTAAGACCGAACCAAACGCTATTACGTGGTAAAGTATGTTTGAAAAGTTGCTCCGTTTGTTTTGCGCATAAAACGAACGTGAAATTAATGCGGAATTACCGCGAAACTCGATAGTGTGCTGTGAAAATTGTAAACATAAGTTAGTACACAATATCCATTTGCGACACAAAGTATGTAAATGTTCATTTGTACACAAAATTATCGTGCCCGTCGTAATGTCTATGTCATATCTTTATAAATCTATTATCTGTCTTCATACATTGAATTCGTTTGCATGCATTAAAGCCAAGTATTATACACAAAATGTTTTCTCAAACAACATTCCACTAAAATAATTATAAATATGCCGAATAGGAATTTTGTTGTACGAAACGCCGTCTCGTAAATTAGGTCATTTAGTGACTATTAATACTCTATTTCGTTTAACCGAGTATTTCTTCGCTCGATTCAATTTGCTTATCATTAGTTTAAACAAATTAAATGGTATTATAATTAGTAGACCAGCGACGTTATTTTTAATAACGGTTTCATGGTCGATTGAAACGTTTCTTCCTACCATTCAAGTCAAATGACTCAACTGACCACTCAAAATTGAAGAAAAGTCGTTAAGACCGATTTAAATGTGAGATCAGTGTGATGGAATAATTGATACGTGACAATGAATAATTTCTAAAAATTCATTTGTAGATATTTTTAATAACGTTTTACCGACAACGTTTGGGTACTGTAAATGTTTAGTGTAGTGTCGAAGCCATCGATTCGAACAGTTGCTGAAATTATTTTCCTGCTGTTTACAGTGTCGCTAAAAGTTTAATCTGCGTTTCATTTCTATCTTGTGAAATCGTTGAGTAATTCCCAATGAATTCGTTGTTTGCAATGTTCAGGATACTTCTAGTAACGAGTGTTTTGGCTTTTGCCAAGGTAAGTTACATTTTTTGCAATCACGTGAATTGTTCTCCAGCATCGTTGGAAATTTTTTATGCTTCCTGCCCGTCATTGTCGTTTTAAGAAAAGACAGCTATTTGGTTTCATCGCAAACTTAATATTATTGGAAGCAGAATACATTTTGTTTTTTTAATGATTTTAATTTTGATTACGAATTTCAGACGGAGTTCAATTACACACATGAGGCGATGACAGCTTACGACAAGCATTTAAATCAATATTTATTATTTCAAAATCATTATGACGAAAGCGTTGAGCCGCTTCACAAAATGTGTCAATATTTGCAGGATAATATAGAGCGACTTCACAAGAAATATTTAATGAAACTTGGGGTTTATAAGGTATTTTAATTTAAATTCTGTAAATTTCTTTTGCTAGTTTAAAACAAAGTCTTCTTGAAAGTTAATTTTTAATTTAGCGTTTACTAATTCTTGCGTGGTTTAATTTTTTGCTAATAAACTGTTGAGTAATTTTTTATATGTATATAATAGTTGTTTAAATAACTCAATTTGGACATTACGAAAAAACTCTTTTAATTTTATGTTAATTTTATGATAAAAAAGAATAATTTGTAAAAAATAATAATAAAAATAAAAATAAAAATAATAATAATAATAATAATAATAATAATAATAATAATATAAAAATCTAATGTGTATTATCTGCATTTACAGATCGTGAATAATGTTAAATCAGAAAATCCTTATCTTGAGGGTAATGATACGCAACTCATCGATTGGCTTGGGGATTGTTGTACGGAATTGAATCGCACGGTTGTATTATTTTTTACTCACCTGCATGAGTGTGCTAATAAAACGGCTGAAAAATTTTGCCGCCGGTACGATCGCGAAATATTGACAATTAATAATTCAGCTTTTAGAGAAATTTACTCGGATCCATATGACAATTTTATAAATTGCTTAGACCTTAATCGTACGCAAGCTGATTCAACAAACTTTGAGTGCTTAAATAATGTAAGTTTAATTCATTGAAAACGACTACATTATTACTTCATTTTAATTTTTTAATGTTTCATTGACATTTTAATTAAAAAAAAAATATTTTTATTTATGACATTTTAATGTGTACTGGTTTTAAGTTATTTCTATGTTTAAAACACTAAAAGTTATATAAAAACTAGATACTTGTTTTTACAGTGTACTCAATGTGTATTATTCAATTTTCAGTTCATAAAAAGTAGCGTAAACGTAGAAAAAGAAGTGGCGCCTCGATGGATCTCGATTGTTAACAGACAAAAAGAATTGTATAAAAAAGCTAAATTTCACCTGGTAAATGGAATGAATAAGACGAAAAAGTGCATTGCAGAGTTTTACAACCCCAAAGACAAAATTGAACCAGACGCTGAATTGATGAAATGCTATAAGAAAAAAATAAATCAGATGAATATTTTACATGAATCTAACCACGTCGCACTTTGAAAACATTCTTATTGATACAAACTGTAAAATCTTGAAGCAATCTTTAATCCATCTTAATTTTTCGTTACAATCTGTATATTATTCAAAATAAAAGAAGGAAATCATTCCAAAATGAACCTTGTAATCATATTTACTAATGCTGACGCAAATTTAATAATCAATCAATAATATTAAAATATAAAATTAAAATATAATCTCTTACAGGTAATGTTCTAGGGACATTTTCTCAAGCTCTCATTTACTTTTTTCGTCTGAAAAAAGTATTGTTTGTTGATTTACTGTGAACGTGAAAGTTGAATAACTGTTTGTTAAATTGACTACAAATATGATTTTCGTTTCTATTTGAAAACAAGAACGTAAATGAAAAGAGATTTGTTTTCGACGCAAAATTCTTTATAAAAAAATTGTTTTCACATATTTTGCAAGACCGGATGATTTACACGAATGTTCCTACAAACAAATACGAGTGCTTTTGTTTAATTGAATTAAACAGAAAACCAGCACACGTTCTCGATTAGAAAATGGCAGCGAAGTAAAAGAACCAATAGAAAGCAAAGAAAAAGTCAACCATGATTTGAAATGCGAGCCAGCCGAGTCGAATGGCATCAATTTCGAGGGGTCGATTTTTCAAAATTACTCGACGACAGGATCCCGAGCATTCGTCACGCGATCTCACGAAACGTCAGTAAGATCTCGCGCGCGTCTTATCGCAATGTGCGAGCTATTCGTCGAGAATCCCGAACATAAGTCTGAATTCAGCGGCGCAGCTCGGTCGCGTCCCGAAAGACGTCGCCAGGCGCGCGACCCCACGCAAAGCAATCGGCCCCGCTATGTTTTCGAAAAGCCCGTGGGACCGGCTGTTGTAGCACGCGACCCTTTGCCACATGACGCGCGAACGCGATAACGACCTGGTATAGATGGCGCCAGGTTCGCGCATGCAAATCCCACGGTGGCGAATCGTCGGCGATTTGCATAAGCCCGCAAAGATAAGGAGCCGTCTTATACCGATTCTCCGTCTTCGTCTTCCGGCTTATTACGGGCCGCGGATGCATTATCGCCGATTCTCGTTAATTCGCCCCGAATCCACGCGATAGCGCCACGGGAAATCGATCGCGGCGCATCTTATACTTGCAACATCAAAACGGGGTCGAAAACCCATCGGCGGCACCCTCGCCGCGAAATATTTGCTAACCGCAAACAAATACATCAAGCCGTGGGAGCGAGGGCTGGCTAAAAGCATTTCGTTTCTCGCGGCTCACGATTTATGACAGTTTTTTGGCCGCGGGGATTGAGTACGGGGCAAAATAGTCTTCGCCATTTTTACGCTATTTCTTAGGCGCCGCGCGCGTGGCCTTAACGCCCTAAGAGTTTGATAAAGCGATTCAGATTTTTCGTCGATGAGCAGCGGCTTTCGCTACGCGCCTCGGAAATAGAGCGAACGCCTGTGATGTGGAAGCGATGTCGATGTGCATTTCTTTCCTTTGTTTTGTCGTGCTCGTTTTTTTCGCCGACCGGCCTTTTAGCGCAGACTTGATGTTTGACCCTGTTATATATACATTACCAGACTTTGTTTTACTTAGTTTATGCATTGAGAAATGACCCACGAACACAAACTCTTTTGATTTTTTGAAAATCAGATTCGGAGTTGTGATCGTATAAAAATCATGCAGTTCAATTAATGTATTTGTATTCTCATAATACTAAAATGTATTACAAGTATTACAATTTCTATTAGAGCATTTTTGTAACAAGTAAACAAGTTTACTGTGACAAATGCTCAATGTTTCAAATTATCAAGAAAGAAGAACAAAAATGGAATGCAAAAGGAATAACCGGAAAAAGGTGTCCAAAACGCAATAGAACTTTTTACTTTCCCTATATTGGAAGATTGTCATCGCTAACCTTCAAACTTAGAATCCTATATTTACAAGCGAGGCAAATACTTTTATGTACCAGGCCCATATCGAACTAGAATAAATATATCACGTTACATTTTGCCGGCGAACTTTTTCACGACACATAGTGCAGCACTTTGCCTTAATGTACGAAATTTTCGCGACGACGACACTCAACCGCATTCCGAGACGTGTTCCAGGCTACTCCCACATTCATTTCCAACGCTTTTCCATCAAGTTAGGTACTTTTCGGAAATACCTTCGAGAGATATCTTTATGCTTGCATGGATATGGGAAGTTCTTGAGTCGTAATGCGAATTATCCCTCGCGCGCACTGACGTCGCAACCATCGCTACTTCTATTTGTAAAACAAAAACGACCAAGTCGTGACGCAGTAAGTTATAAAGCGGCTTAATACTCGCCCGAGCGCCTCTCCTCGCGCTGTCTTTAATTGCGATTTCTGTAGCGCAAGTGCCGAAAGCTCTCTTATTAATTGAGTACAATGCTGCGTCGCCAGTTTTGTCCTACGCGGACTAACAAATTATGTGTACATATTAATCGGTGGAAAAACGTTTTACAACGGTAACATCGTTTCCAGTTGACGAGGTGTATTCATTAATTCGGATGTAAAACATTCTAAGTAAAACCAGAACAAGACATCCGAAAATAATCTATCCAAAACAGTTACGAAAACAGTTACTCAAAGTGGGTTAAAATTCATAGGAAATTTCGGTCGTGCCGTCGAGAAAAAGTATTTAAAATACATTGTTGTTGAGAAAATCCTTTAAAATAGGATCATCGAATAAAAATTCGTTCCACATGTCGCTAAATTTATTGATAAAATGTTACGATTTATCAAATGATCTGTTCAACGAGATATATTTACTAATGCCATTGCAAAATACGTTGAGTAAAATGACAGCAAGACGATCCGAAAATATTCTATTTAAAATAGTCATAGACAAATTATTCAAACGAAGTTAAGATTTGAAGGATATTTCGGTAATACCGTCGACGAAAAGTACTTAAAATACATTGTTATCGAGAAAATCCTTCAAGATAGGATCATCGAATAAAGATTCATTGCAAATGTCGCTAAATTTAATAATAAAATGTTACGAGTTTTCAAACCACATTTTCAACAATTCATTCTTCAAGAAGATTTTCTTTTAGATTATCCCGCAAAAAGATTTTGTACGTCTCACAACACGCGGTACACAAACGCATCCACAATATGCTATGCGAAAACTCTTCTTACTTGATTTACAACGTAAATCCACAATTACCTTTATTCGAAAGACGATGTAATGCCTCGGTTACAATTTTTCCCTCACAACGAACACGAAAATTCCCGCTTTCAGGCTCTCCCACCTGGAAATATATTTTGAAAAAGACCCTTTCCCGTTTGAGAGATCGAATCATTGGCGACAGAACGGATTGGCCGATATTAATATTCAATTGATAACAAATCGTTTTAACGTCAGTCGAGTCAAGCGTAGCGACGCCACGACATTGATTGTCTGATTGAAGTCGAGCGGACGAACGAACGAACTGCAGATGATGCAGGGGGCAAAACTTGTGACGCGCGCATGAATATGCATGCGATCGGGCGAGTCGAGTTACTGAACGCGAGGGCCGAGCGTGTGTCGCGCTTCTTCGAATTTTTATAAATATTACGATAATATATCCGCGGACGTGCCGTGGGGCAGAAATGGCTTCGTTTCTTTGTTGCTGCCGGGCATTAGTATTTTGCGTTTCGCGCTGCGGGCGTGCGCGACATTTTAAACGACGCCCGGATGGTCGTCCGGCGCAAGAAACGCTGTCTTTCGGCCAACGTGCGCGTGATAGCGCTACCGTTCAATGAAACTAAATCACTCAAATAATAATAATAAAAAGAGAAGCCATGTGACCGTTACGTGGATCATTCACGCGCTTATGAACTTCGTTACGATTCTTGCGGCTTTGTTTTATCGCCACGTGCACGGAATGGATCGCCTCACCTTTCTATTTTCGGTACATTTCTTCCAAGAAAAATTCTGTATACGTCGAGGAGAATTGCAGCTCGTCGATACTGAAGGGACCGTATAGTTTGAATCAATTTAGGTGGAACAATTATATTTCCAGTAACATTAATGCAATTGTAAGATTAAGGAAATTGGTATAATGGTTATTATTCAATTTCCGCTAAGAGGCTTTTTTTTAATTGAATATGTTAGGATGTTCTTATGTCTGTTTGCGATTTCTTTCTACCAATATTGGTTCTTAGGAGTAATGAGTATTTAAATAAAAATACTTGGAATTTGTTAAAAAATATTTGTTAAATATTTTAAAAATATTCAGTGAATATTTTGCATCGTTGTTACATCTAAAACACTCATAGTATTATTATTGAGAGTTAAAAAAGAATGTAGTGAGGAAATAATGTATAAATAGAAATGGAACTCAGCAAAGATCGCATTACGGTACGTTTCGGTTTCGACGGTTTTTTATATTCGCGACGCAACGAGCTTTAGAAAAGTTACGGTTGCCATACTTGCAGCTGGCCGTCGAAATTTCGCGCGAAGAGAAGACTGAAAGTAGGAACTTGCTAAATGTGTCGCGATCACCGAAGTTTCGCGTAAAAGTTACGGCTGGTTTTTGACCTTTAAAGTCCCACGTTCCTATTGATGCACGTGAACTCAAATTTCAGTCAAACTGAAAGTGACAACTGCAAAGATATAAGTGTTATTTCACTTGTAAATGATTTATTTTCTTTCGATGTAAATGTATTACACTTAAAAATGAATATATTCCCTTCAAAAAGAATTTCCTTGAGGTAATACAATTTTTTTTTAGGTATTTTTTAATAGTTTACAAGAGTTCCAAGATGTTACATTTTGATTCAGAATTTTATTTATCTATATTATACGTGCTCGAAAAAAATTTTTTTTGTTATGTTGTATATTACTAGTGCAAGATAAAAATGATCCTTTTAAATTATTTAAATCTTAAATGTTTTGACACTTGGTTTCCTTTTCAGAAAATAGAAATATACAAAGTGACGAAATTTTTATGAGATAACAAAACGAAATTTAGCTTTAGGAAAGTTTGGAATACCAATTTAATTCTTCCTTGTTAGAACGCGCTCATTGGGTTTCTCATAAATCGGTGGGCGAAAATTATCGATTATTATAAATTACCCAGGTTGTTATCAGAAACTCATAATAATTGGAGGGAAAAAAAATGAAGAGTTCCGGTATAAAGTGACAAATGTAATGATATTGATCCAACTTCGTTATGAGTTTTTTAATGTTCGATAAAACTTTAACAGATACAATGTTACATAATTGTCAAAAAGATTAACTGCAAATGACTTGCGATTAAATTTTCATGATAAAAGAAAAATAAGAATTATTAATAATTAACTTCTGTCGTGATTTTGAAACAGCGTAAAATATTTATTAACAGTTTAAAGAAGAAAGTATATTAACATATTTGAATGCAATAACTAAATATGTTTTGCTGATGTGAAGAAAAACATGTTTATTTTTATTATATTGATTTCAAAAGTCTTTGAAAAATACAATTAATAATTATAATAATGTATATTTACATTATCAGTGTATTAAAATGTTGAAAAATGTGTAACTTTCGCGTTTCCTTTCACCGAGGAAAATATCGTCTTCTAATAGCATGAATTTATGTAATTGTAATATAAAATTCGCGTCAGTACTGTGTGGCAATATATTTTTTGCTTGCTACTGCACGAATTTTCATGCTATATTGGAATATATCAAACGTACATTAGTTTTTGTCAAAGAACTGCGAGGTTTTATATTTACATGTTGAATGAAAACGTTAACAAACTCTTCCATGCTGACGTAATAAATACATTTTTCTCGGGGTTATTTCAATGTACGACTTATCTGTCAGAAATATTAACAACTCGGTGACAGCACGAAAATCTTTAAACCCACCTAATACGAAAAAAATGTAACAATTCTACAGATTTTTCCATCGAACAGTGAAGTGAATTATTTCCCCTGCGGTTGTATGCGCTCGAAAACGAATCAAAGGATCCGGTCGTTTGGACCAATTTCACCCGGCCGTCCCGCCCGAATCCCGACCGCAAAGTTCAATTACGCGGACAAAAGTCCAACCCAGTTGTCCAGACCTCCCTTCTTATCATCCATCGCAGCAACGTTTTTTCTCCGATTACATTACCGTAATCCGGCGGCTTGGTTACCGCACAAACGTATCCTACGATTCCGACGATACACCTATACGCGCGCGGCATTGTGCGGCATTTGCATTTTTGCTCGGACACTGATTACCATATGAATTTCCAGGCCGGTTACCGAAATTGTAA
>JABFOV010003224.1:0-17085 GCA_022817685.1 Aradophagus sp. ZL-2020 | reverse complement strand
ATTGCGATTTCATTTAAAAAGTGGGAAATTTTGGATTTCGCGAGGTTTAAACGTTGATTTGAAGTACTATGTGATAATATCACTGAAAAAATATAACAAAATGGCCGATCCAATATGGCGGACCAAAAAAATTTGAAATTTTAGAAAAAATCGGGAATTTTCGGGTTTTGCGAGGTTCAAACATAGTTTTGAGGTACTATGTGATAAAATTAAAAACAAAACTCACTTTTGACGGCCGGGACGGACTCGGCGGCCGGGACAAAGGTTCAAATATGATCGGTTCAAAAAATTACTACTCAGGATTTAATCAGTAATTTGAAAAATGTAGTCATTTTAGACTTTTCAGCAGAAAAAACGGTCACATCTGGTAGAGTAAGACCTGAAATATTAGCTGCAAGTGCGATAATGGATAATAACAATAAAACAACAGAGTCATCTGATAAATGTTCTGGTAAAGTATTGTCAAAAAAAGTATTTTGACAAAATATGTAATTTATATTAACCTTTCATTAAAGTAATTTATTTAAACAGAGACATTTTGATAAATGATCATGAACACTATGCACGATTTAAACAACTTTTTTACATAGCGTAACTTACAAATAACACATATGTCTCATTTATTATTCTTTTACATTTTATCACTAATCAATAAATGTCAGTTAAAAAATAATATACTGTAGCATGAAGACAACATTTACATTTATATTAATCTTATAATAAAAAATTAAGACAATTTTTTTCCATTTTTTTAACATAATATTATGCTTTTTTTAGAACTCTCCACATCACAGGCAAGAAGTTTGAGTAAAATTATTCACTGTGTTAATAATCTAGCGTCAAGAATAGACAATTCAGAAAAAGTAAAGCGGAACACTCATACCGAAATGGTGGATAAAATATTACCCTTGCAAAATGAAAATGAATTTCTTCAATGGGAGGCTGCACTTAGAGTTAATAAACAATTGGAAAGGCAGTTCGTAAGTTCAAGAGAAGATCTTATTTATCATGTCATATAAAAATGTCTATTTATTACACTGCATTTAACATAGCAAATTTATCTTAATAAAATATAAATTAATCCAAATCAATTTTGGAGTTCAAATTAATATCTCGAAGTATAAATAAGTATCTTCACTACATTGAAAATCAATATTTCGTTCATTCAACGATATCATTCGGTTCAATCAACCAAATAATTGTTGCACTATTAAAGATATCAATAATAAATAATGTGTGCATAAAACCATTTTATTTTTAACAGCGCATATTTTAAGCAGCAGTTGGTTATCATTAAAAATCATATTTAAATTGGTAATACTGTGGTACTTTAAACAAATTTATTATTTACAGTTGTTAAAAATATTACACTCTTTGTATTACAAGTTCGACATATGGGTATTGTACCCACTTAAAAAAATATCTTATTTTACCATAAAAAACACAAAGGGTGATTGTCTTCTTGAAGTTATATTTATTTATGATTTGTAGACAAATTTTTACAAATTTGTTTTAATTTATTATACGAGCTGAAACTATTATCCTTTTTGTTTAAAAAAATTGCAGTTTCTCTATAAATGCCACACAGTGTACCAATGTATTAAAAGAAGAATTTGTTTTAGAAAACTGTTATTGAGAAAACAGGAGGATGTGATGCAAAGGACCATGCATTTCGTATATTGTATGATTTATTCACACTTGATTTCGCCGCCCAATGTACATGGTACGGATTGTCGGGAAAATCACAAGGACAAGAGAATAAAAGAAAACATAAAAATGAAAGACAGAGTCACAATGAATATAATTATTAGTAAGTTTCTTTCTTCTTGTTGTAAGTACCTAACTTCATCTGTTAATTATAATAAATGTTTCTGTTCCTTCTTTTGTATATACTTAATCATCGGAAAAGGAAAATATAACGATAATTTATATATTTTCTTAGAGATAAAAAATACATGTAACAAATTTAAAAAATAAACTTCTAGCTTTTTTTTTTATAGAAAAGTGAAAGTTATACAAACTCATTTTTCGATTGTAAATTGGCATTCATTGTATGAAAATGTCATATAATAACATGAAGTTAATTAAATCAATATTTCGTCTTTTCCAGGTGAGCTTAGCCTAATTTACACGAAAGAAACGAAGTACTAGATTGAAAAATTTCTTCAAACTTGATTTGATCGGGCAAAAAATCGTCTTAATGAAAAGAAGAAAAAAGAAATGTCAGGAGGACAAGATGAATTAAATAAAGAAAACTCTTAAAAAAATGTCAAAACTATGTAACTTAATAAATTAATTTTGGATTATATTATTAAAAAAAACATTGTAAGTTGGTTGCAATTAAAGACTCGAATACATTGTTCATTTTTAATTTGTAAAAATTATAATGTAGCACTCACCTGTCAACAATTCCACTCGTATAATAAAACTTCTCCACAGCTTCCCCGAAATTAATTCCGCGGGGAACGTTTTTATGATGGATCCACCAACCAGGTTGTGTAATAACAACATCAATATTCCACACAAGTACCGCTACAGTTTAAGAATAATTTCTTTCAGAGACACCACATCAGATCCGCTGTGGTTCCATTACGACTCCTCCAATGTGCATCACATCGGCACTGCTACGGTCCCACAATGGTTTCTCTTACGGGCACCACATTGGCTCCGCCGTGGTCCCACAATGGTTCCTCCAACGGGCACCACACTGGTTCCGCTGCGGTTTCATTACGGTTGCTCTAACGAGCACCTCATTGGCTCCACCGTGGTCCCACAATGGTTCCGCTGCGGTTCCATTACGGTTCGTTTCCTATACGGAACCGTTTCGTAATTTAGTTTTGACTGGGTAATGTCTTTAAGGATGTTTCTGCATCAATTAAAATGTCGCAATTGTTAATTGATAAACATTTTAAATGTTTTGTTGGACAGACCATTTCAACAAAAAAACAACCTTGAATACTCTCATATCCATTAATCTCATTGTGTGTAGCTCGGTTTCCTTTATGAACTGAGACAAATTTATAGTTACATTAATACCCTAAATCTTGATTAATAGGTAGGTAAATAATAAAAAAATTTTTGTCCACATTACAATTATTTATAAGAGATAAGATATCAAAAATCATTCAGTAATTGTAACGTGGTTTAATAAAAATATAATTGTTGATAACAAAAAAACCACTAAACATACTGCACTATGTAAAGTAGATATTGACAAATGAAAAAGGGGCTTGAATTTTTTTTATTAATTCACATTTCAATAAGAAATCAATTGAAATATTGATTGTGAAACTTGTATATATTACGACTATTTGTCTAGTAGTAAGCTTATAAGCTTATACTATTGTTACGAATTTTTCTCCTTCCTTCTAAACATGCACGTTGTTATTAAGCATGCTCAACTATTGTAAGCTTAGCTGCCAAAAATTAAGTTTAAGATATGTAGCCTTAGCCTCTTAGCGATTAAACCAGCAATTTATCAAAAAAAAAAAAAAAAAAATAAAAACCCACATAAAAAAAACCACAAAGATTTTTGCTGCCAGCATTAATAATAATTCATGACAAAGATTTTTGCCATTCAATTAATATTTTAGTTGCTAAGCCAATGTTTTAAGCCAAATTATTGCCATAAGTCAATATTTTTAGCTGTTAAGCCAAAGCTTCCAAGAGAGAAGGAAATCAGTGGAATTTGATTTAAATCCGCACTTGCTTCGCCCTTAAAATATAATATTATTAGGTTAAGTTAAAATCATAAAACAAAATACTGGCGCGAGGAAATGTTTTGAGGGAATGCGAGACGACTGGTGCCGACTCAGGTGAACTTTCGCCCACCGGGCAGCAGAACTTCAGCCTGAATTGAAGCCTCATCTGCTGAAAATGACACGGCTCGCAGTAACCGCTGCTCATATTCACAGCGACTAGGACTAGGACTAGGACAAGAACTTCGAGGGACCTTGGAGAGGGAATCTGCAGCCAAATCCCTCAGAAGATTTTGTATCATTAGAATTAAGTAAAAGGGAAACCCGAATGATTTAACCACGCGTATCGTTTTATTAGTATTCTATAATTGATATTACTACACAGATCATTATGATACAATCTTGAAAAGCAAAGCATTTCTGGAAATCGGAAAACAAGCGTCGGGTCGACGCTTTCCCCGGGAAGGGAGGTGTTACGTTTGCGTAACGTAAATCCCCGGTTTAAAAAAATAAAATATATTAAAGTTAGAATCTAATAAGATATTATAAGCAAATTTTATACTAATTATTTTGATTACGAAAATAAATTCATAATTTATAAAAATCAATTGGAAAGTGTTTAGTTTTCGATCTATTAAAATATTGCAAAGAGTTTTAAAACATAAAAGTCGATCAAACGCAATTTCAATATAAGAATGCAATGTGATGAATGCAATGTTATCAAGACCACATTCGTTAGAGCCCTAACGGATGTGCGGATATCGAAATCCGTAGAAGACCGGTAGCTTACCGGTAGCGTAGAGCACCGCTCGCCTAGAAAAGTGCGTGGGCCACGGCAACGTTTCCCGATCAAAGGTAGTGTATTGCTTTGCATTGCGCTTCAACCTTTTAAATTCCCCAACCACTTGGTGTCGTGGGCCAGTTCGTCAGTTAGAGTCAATCGTCAAGTCGTCGTAGGTCCGTTATTGTCAGTTATTGTTAGTCAGTACTCTGTTTGCAGTCAGGGTCAGTTACAGTAGTCGATCACTAGGTTAGTCATTCACGTCAGTATTTCATGTCTTTTGCGGTCAGTCATTAACGGTCAGTAAGAATTGTAACTGTATCATTCGGTTTTAATAAAAGAAACATTTTAATCAAAACAAGTGCGCGTTCGTTATTTCACGACACGACCCGACCAATCCTGAAGACGCTGCTCGACAACGGTCGACAACCGGGACGCTGCCAACGCTGCCCCGACCGTCGACCGGACGTCACACATGATTATTTACTAAATTTGTCTAATTTTTCTTTTCGTGCTGTTTTCAATGCCAGGAAAAATTCAGCTTTCGCTTTTTGATTTTTAAACAATTTGTATATAAACAAATGATTTAACAATCTAAATAACAAAAAAAAAATTTTTATAATAATTTAATTTGTTTCTGAACCTTGTTATTCAGTAGAATTATAAACCTATTTCTCCCTATTTGGTGTACTTTTTACATTATTTAATGAATTACATGCAATCTTTGCCTTATAGAACACATTTACTTTAATTATGTGATAAATTCGAACTTTCATCCGTGTAACGGGATGTTTTTTTTTAATTTTCTTTTTATTCTGGATACAATAGGTTGTTATAAAATGATATTCATTAAATTGTTTATTAAAATATTTTTTTAAATAAACTAATAAAATTAGTGTGGTACAGCAAGATTGGGAAAAGCGTCAGCTCTTCCCACGAGTTTCTTCTTTTCCACACTCCAGAGAAATGAAGTAACTTCCTCCCCGGAAGATAATATGAAAAAAAAAATACTATTCTTGTACTTTTTGCAAAAAAAATATTGTGTGCAATTCGTGTGAAATATTTATGAACACACACTCTTGTCATGGCAGTTCTAACTTCATTCGAAGTGCCAACTTCACGCACGTTTGGTATTATAAACACTTCCCACTTGGTACACATTATACTAACAATATTATTACACGTCTCCAGATCGTGATACTAACCATATTTTATTTTCTCGTCAGGAAAAATATTGTATCCAACTTGGGAAAAAAAATTTTAAAATAATAATTTTAAATAATTTCAAAATTCATTTTTTCTTCGTTAAGTGACAAAATAGAAATAGATAAAATTCTAAATAACAGAGCTAATTTTGTAGAAATGAAATCATTGAACTTCTCATTTTATGAACTTTATAAGAGACTTTTCTTTAAAGTATGTACATTTTTTTTTTTTATAAAAGCTGCTAAATTGGCGGATAAGTTCAAAAACAAATAGTTAAAAAAACATTAACCCTTTAATGATGCAAAAGCAGGAATCAGCACGAAGAAAGCGATAGACAGAATTGTAAGTGTACCGGTTAGAAAGAAACAAATAATTCTCGCATCATTAAAGGGTTTAAAGGGAGACGATAACAGAATTCAAAATCTATCTGTTTCTATATTTTTCATCTCTTTTTATCTGTCATTTTTAATAGGAAAACAATTTTTTTAAGAAATGGCGAGCAAAAAGATTGATTCAATTATTATGATTGATTAAATAATTTATTAAAAATAATTAAAAACGCTCCAATAACGTGACAGTATGTACAAAATATCATGTTGATGATAACGCTTTATCTGAACGTTTCTACATTTAAAATACTAGATTTTGTGCAGAGAGCCATCTATCGGTGACTTCAAGATTTGTGTTCAATGTGTATAACAACAAAAGTAAGTCGAATTATTTTCACACAGTTTTTTATACACCGTGTATCTAACAGTTAATTAATGACATCTTACAGGACTGGCGTACGGGACATTTCTGATAAGGTCCCATAGCCAAAATGGGAATAATAATATAATGATAATAATAATAATAATAATAACCACAACAACAACAACATTAATGACATCTTTGAGGAAATAAGAGTTGGGCCAAAAATTAAATTTACTAAAAGGAACATCTTATGAAATATATAATTGGGAAACATACGATTTGGTGAATTGAACCTTTACTGCAATGATTTTTGAACGAATTGACTATTTTAATGAATTATTGGTTCTATGAAATGCGTGTGTTGGTAAAGGGCGCGTGTTATTTAATGCGTGTTTTAGAAGTGTACGATTTGATGAATTGCACATTTGCTGCAATGATTTTGAACGAATCTACTGTTTTGATGAAATGCGTATGTTGATAAATAACGTGTTTTATGAGATGCGTGTTTGAGATAGATACTATTTTATGAATTGCACCTTTACTGCAATGATTTTTGAACGAATCGGTGGTTTTGTTGAATTATCCGTTCGGTGAAATGCGTGTTTAGATGAATGGCGTATGTTATGAAATGTGTATTTGAGAAAAATACGATTTGATAATTTGCACTTTCGCTGCAATGATTTTTGAACGAATTGACTCTTTTGATGAAATGTTGGTTTCATGAAATGCGTGTTTTGATAAATGGCGTGTGTTATGAAATGCGTGTTTGCGAAAAATATGATTAGATATATTGCCTCTTTGCTGCAATAACATTTGGACAAATCACCTGTTTTAATGAGATATCGGTTCGATGAAATGCGTATATTGATAATGGCGTGTGTTATGAAATGCGTGTTTGAGATACTTAATATTTAGTGAAGTGCGTCTTTTCTTAAAAAATTTTTTAACGAGTGGACTGTTTTGATGAAATGTCTATTCGATGAAATGCGTGTGTTGATTAAATGGGTGTTTAATGAAATGTTTATTGGATTATTGATATTTTTGATTAAGTAAGCCATTTGATAAATAACTTTTTGGTAATGTGGGTACATATCTTAAAAGGTTAACGTAAATGCTTACAAGAGAACAGTCACCTATTGCATTGAGAAGTCCTAAAATGACGAAAGCTTTCATTTTAAAATAAAAAGTTTATTTCTAGATTAATTTATTTTTAATAACATTTGTAGTTGTATGTTATATATATTTCACTTGGTAATCGACAAAGTTTTAATTACTTGTTCCGATTCGGAGTACCTTGAGCCGCGGGCATTGATGTGTAAATTATTTTATTACTTTGAAATAATTTTCTATACAATACGTTTTTTAATTTCAGGTATTCAAATGAAATTACCTTTGAATTTTAATACTTTAGCTGTATAATAGGTATCGTCGTAAGGTATTTTGCATTCATCTCCAATGTTTGTGTAGCTTGGGAGTCGGGAACTTTCAATCACCATTTTGGTATGACAGATCGGCAAAAGGAGAAGGCAATATTTCCGTCTTTGTCTGTTAAAGGTAACAAGTAATTTAAAATAGTAATATTAGAAATAATTTAATTTAATTTTAATTATCCTTAGTTCATCATAGAAGGAAAAATATATATTATTAATTTTTCAATTGAAAACAATTATCAAATGTATTAATTGTTGTAAAATCAATATTTTTGTACAACGTGGAATAAATGGATGAAAGTTTTAATGTAAAATGGCAACAGTTTTAATGTAGAATTCATTTCATTTAATGAAATTATAAGTTTAAAGAAACGAAGGTAAAAAATGATTCAATAACTTCCGCCTTTTACAGCTTACGATTAATAGCAAAACTCGAGAACTGATAGAAATTTTTCAATTTTAAAATTGGTTAACTCACTGATTAATTTCACTGTCACTGTGAGCAAAGTCTTTGTCGTTAAAAAAGTAAATGTATCCTTGTGAATTCATACAAGAGTATCACCAGTAAGAGATTTATCAAGTTCTGCAGAAGGTTGAAAAAAATCTAGAACAGATATAATGCAGTTGAATGTTGAATAATCGAGAAGATTAACATGAGAAATTCTGGATTTTTAAAACGGTTTGTTTTGAACAAACATATCTATATGTTAGATACAAATTGATAATTGCAGCATCACGCGATACAGAGTAACGAAAAATATTGTTTACAGAGAACAGTCACATAGATGGCAAATATAACTGTGATAAAGAATGTTTTTTAAAAATTTTTACCGGGATTCAACATTAACCTGATACGTCATTTAAGTTATGAATTCCATTTTCCTCTTGACGATCTATTCTTTCTATTTCTTCTTCTCATTAAACACCTTCTGTTTCTTGTATTTAATTGGAGCTGCCGAACGTCTTCTCTTATCGCCTTTTTTGCAAATGTTTCCGTATATATCAACAAATATTCCATTTAAATATTTTTTGTCATCTACGACATTAACACGCATATGAATATATTTTAATTTTTGTTATCAATAAATGTAGCTGATAAGTACCATCTATATAAGTACCAGCTGGGGGGAGGGGTCACGTGACCTCGAAACTAGGTGCAAGTCTCGATTGTAGTGCTGTTTTATTTTTCACTGAGCGAATATAATAACAATAAAGAAAAATATAAAACACTGTTGTTCACGTTCCGGACCTTGCTGTGAATGCGTGGAGAGTGGAGTACAGTCCAGTTTCAATATGTATCAATGGAACCAACTCTCATTATCTCTAGATTGATGGACATAACCTATATATCAAAAGTGGAATTTTGTTTTATGCATCGTGGGAAATCGGAGAGAGTTTTTGTTCACATTGCTCTCTCCTCCCCCGTAAGTAACGTTCTTAGATAATTTTGCGCCTTCAAAATCTCACTAAAGAATTTATTTCTGAATCCATCATCAACCACGCGGACGACATCACAACAATTCTTGCCGCTTTTTTGCTTGCTCTCGAACTTCTGTTTCAGCAAGGACTACTGTGAGGTTGACGACGTGGTCTGTGAATTTACATGATCGCATGTCCTCTGGACCACACCCACGCTTGATGTGATGAGTTCACCGCCACGTGCAGCGAATTTTACACTACCAGTCGATAAAGTAGATCCCGCACAAGTAGCTCTCGCAGATCCATGCGACACATTCACTAGATGGCGCCAAAGTCATACAATTGACAGTACCTGTCAAGAGACATCGTCTCCAAACAAAACATCTAATTCTCAACGTAAACTTGGCAGGCCCTCAAACGTTCAACTGAGAGAATTGGAAGCAAATACATCTCATAAAATTAGTAACTATCTCCAACCTCGGAAAAGAAAGTTAAATACCACTTGTGAACAACAAACTGTTTCCAAACAATTGAAAACGGCCATTATGGAAGATACCACCGATTTACCCAACATGCCAGATAATACGATGGGGATCATGGAAATGCTTAACCAAATGAATACGAACTCCATGCAACAATTCAAAGATTTGAAAAAACAAATGGAAGAAAATAGAGCCGGTTCTAGAAATGAATTTGAAGGCCTCAAAGCCCTTGTGGAAAAGGGAGCTGCAGATTGGAACTTATTATTAGAAAAATTTACTGCTCTTGAACAAAAACTTACCGACACTGTTGATATAACTCGCGTATTGGAAGAGAAAATTGCTAAACAAGAGAAATTCTGTGGAGAACTGAGTAGAGAGCTCCAGATATGCCGCAAAATTTGTGACAAACAGGACCGCGATGCCCGTAAACTGAATATAATTGTGAGAGGCAAACAGTTTTCGATCGGGAACCTGAAGGAAGAGGTGTCAACTTTCATGGGTGAATATTTTGAAATGGCAGATTGTGTTACTTCGGCTCGAATCGTTGTAAAATCTGACACTCTCTTTATGACGCGTGTCTCGATCGATAACTGGGAAAACAAACAAAATATCCTCCGCAGAAAGAAAAATGCTCTTAAAAACACTAGTATTTACATAGATCCCGATCTCACTTTTACTGAGAGAAGCCGAAATCGTCTTTTACGCAATAAAGCGAGATAAGCAAGGAACCAGGGTAAATCTGTGACAATCAGAGGCAATCAAATGAAAATCAAAAACCAGTGGTTTGTTTGGAACGACCAGAGGCAGGATTAGCTTCCCAGGACAAATCAAGGCGAGTACAGGAATGATCAATCTAATAATAATAATGAGAGAAAACAAGTAAAAAGCAGCTCTCCAAAAAACGGCCGGGAACTGATAGTCTTACCATCTCCTTCTGGAACTGTAATGGATTCGACAACTTCCGGGACTCCGACCACTTAGTTGGCTCACAAGTCATAGGCATTTGTGAAACGTGGCTGACCTACAATGTCTCAAGGCTCTATCATCCGTGGAATAACTACGAATTCATTGACAGTCAAGCTACCAGAGAGGGAAACTTTGGACGCGCATCAGGCGGCCTCATCCTCCTCAATGATTCTTCTGTGAAAATCGAACTGTTGGCAAGATATTTCGCGTGGATTTTTGTAAAAGTGACAGTAGACAATTTTATTTTTATTTTAGGTATTATTTATATTAGACCAAAATGTGATTTTAGCCGAATTTTGGAAATTATGCAACTTACGCTTAATGATATCTACGTTGATTATCCGAACAAAACTATACTTATTATGGGAGATTTTAATGCAAGACTGGGAGAGACATATGAGGTTGATGAAATTTTAATGTACGGGTCTAGACTATATTCATCGCGGAAATCACAAGATAAAACTGTAAACTCACGTGGGATCTTATTAAATGACTTCATGTCAGAGAACGGTTTTATATTACTAAACGGTAGATCACCGAGTGATCTATCTGGTCGGTTTACTTTTTGTGGTCATATGGGCAACAGTGTGATAGATCTAGCGTGGGTGAACATTTCATCAGCTGATATGATACTTGACTTCGAGGTTGTATGTGCTGCCACCACGTCTGACCACTATGCAATATCTGTTAAAATTGATCGGCCGGTACCAAATGTGCTCACTAGCACAGTAAATCCTTCAGAAAACCGTTCTTCCAAACTCGTGTGGACACCGGATTATTTAAACTTATATCAACAATTAGCTCACGAAAACTTTTTATCACTTAACGAAAATTTTTTTTCCTTAACCTCGGTTGACGAACAAAATGACATATTAATTTCATCAATTATAAATACAGCTGGGCGTTCTAATATGTTGAAAAATGTAAATTTCAGGTCGGGCATTAAATTCGAAAAACCCTGGTTTGACTACGAATGTCTCTCTGCCAAAAAAAACATGCAAAGCGTGCATAAAACTTTTGTGAAAAACAATTTTGAATATCGATATAAGTTAGCGTATATTACAGCCAAAAAAGAGTATAACCGTATAAAGAAAACCAAAAAAGTAGCATTTTGGAAAAAGATAAAAGACAAATGTTCAAATTTGAAAAATTCAAAAGAGTTTTGGTCCACGATTAAGTCACTTGGTAGAAAATCGATAAACAAAAATCCAATCTCAATGATTCAATGGGAAGACTTTTACAAGAAAATATATTCGGTAATAACACCATCCGATTTACAATACTTTGGAGTTTACGACAGAAATCTTGATGAAACAATCACCCGCACTGAAATGGTCGATGCTCTGAAAAAGATGAAGCCAGGTAGATCTCCTGATGCTGATAAGATAAATATTGACTTTTTTAAGAACCTTCCCACCTCCGTACATGTTTATATAAAAGCTTTGTTTAATAATGTTCTAAATCTTGAAAAGACACCGGAGGCCTGGTCACAATGTATTATCACCCTTCTATATATAAAAGGAGACCCTAATAACCCATTGAATTACAGAGGTATTGCTCTCTGCAATTGTATACTGAAATGGTTCACACAGGTTTTATGCACGCGGCTAGAGAAATGGGTCCATGCTAACAACCTTTTTGGTGAATACCAGAATGGTTTTAGAAATAAAAGAAGTTGTATTGATAATGTTTTTATTTTGCAATCAACAATTCATTTTCTTTTGCGACTGGGTAAAAGACACATATATGCATTATTTATAGATTTCAAAAGAGCATTCGACTCAATTTCGCACTCCCTCCTATGGCAAAAACTTTACGCCTTAGGGGTGAGTCCGAAGTACATCCGAATTTAAAAATTTTTGTATGACGCTGCACATTTTCGAGTGAGATTGGGTGCTGAATTGTCTAGTGAGATAAATGTAACAGAGGGCGTGCTTAAGGGTGAGACCCTCAGCCCCCTTCTTTTTATTCTTTTTATATCTGATTTTGAAAATTTTTTGCGTACTAGGGAAATAGAAGGTATTAATATGGATGGCTCGATTGATTTACTTCGATATGCCGATGATGCTGTTACGCTAGCAACATCACCCGTTAGAATGAAAAAACTACTATTTGCCGTCCATAATTATTGTGAAATAAACGAACTTTGTATTAACCCGCCCAAGACACAGATTGTACACTTTAGAAACGGCGGTAGACAGACGGCGGAGCGGTTTCATCTTGGCCCTAATCTTATTGACGTGGTCAGTGAATACGATTATTTGGGTGTGAAATTCTCTAATTCCTCCCTCGGTTTACGTGCTTCTAAACACGCGATGAACAAAGCTCGTATGGCTACAGGAGTAATTTTGAAAACAATAATAAATACAGGCTGTGATACTTAAATACTGCGAACGCTGATCTGCGCCTCGAACTAGGTCTGGTGAAACTTGCACATCGGATATTTCAAGCCGCTTGGACCTGGATAGTATCACTTCATGAATCTGACCTATCCAGAGTAGCACGTATTTGTTTGCTCCATCAAATTCAATTACACAGAGACACGAATATTCGAGAAAGATACAACTGGGTCAGTCAATTTGATGTGTTACTTCATGGAATCGGTCTTTCGGAAATGTGGAATAACTTGTCTCCCGCACACTGGAAGGAATCAAAACAGGTGGCGCTAGACCGTTACCGTGTGTATTTGAAAACTCTAGACGTCATAAAGTCTCAACAATCATATTCATTAACATATACTTTGACAAGGTCGATCACAGATCAGCGAGCGTGGTATTTATCCCTCCGTTCGGAATATTTCATGTCTAAAATTTTTGCACAGTTGCGATTATTATCAGCACATACAGCCAGATTTGTTTTCAAACATGGTGTTTTTTCTATCGATCAGAAAGGTATTTGTACGATATGCAACCTGAACTCTCTAGAAACTTTAGACCATTTTACGTTCGTTTGTCCACTATATGACCATTTTAGGGAATTCTACTGTATACAATTCATAGCACAATCACCATTACGCGAACGGCTGAAAAACTTGTATAATATCGCTGAAATTGCACAGCTTAGAATGATATATTCCTATATTATTAGTAGTTTAAAACTCCGTGCCTTCGTGTTGAGTGAATAACGGCCAGTCCGAATAATACAACTTTTCGTTTGAATCTATTCTAAGATATATTTATTGTAAGCTATACTTGTACTCTTTATAATTTTTCATATTATTGTATATATTCTTTCTATTATGTATTCCCACCCCTTTACCACCTTTATATGGTAAATAAATTTATCTATCTATCTATCTATCTATCTATAAGTACCAGCTAAATAAGTTCCATCGAATTCCAGTATTCTTGCCTTGTAATTTTCGTCACCATATGGTATTTCACACTCATCGCCTACGTTCTCTTATTCGTTGGAACATATGAACTTTTGAATACTGTCGTGAATTTGTGTTCTGGCCAGAACATCAGACAATATGTTGGTCTTGATCCGTTAAGGAAAATTGAAAAATATGAAAAACGGCAATTATGTATTTTATTTATTATTGTTTAAATTTGTTTTAACATATTTGTTATTAATATTAAGATATTTACGTTTGTTCATTAATACGAATAAAATATTGATTATATAATAATATATAGTAAATTATATATTTATACATTGCTTTCATGAATTAATATCATAAATTTATTCAATAAATTCATTTTATTTCGCTTTATATCAATACTGCTTTAACATGATTCTCAATTCGACGTCTAATGGAACTGTGAGGACGAAACTAAGGAACAATCAGTTATTTCCATTTGATTTCAGAATGAATGTGCTGCAGTACTTTTTTTTTCCTTCATTCGTCTGTCATAACAGATTATAGTAATTTAAATAAATGAAACAAAAAAATTACATGTGAATATTTCATATTGCAAGAGTGAAATTTAAAAAATGCACAAATGACAAATGATTAAAGAATAAAAAAACATGTGCAACACAATTTCACTTGCATTATTTAATTACTCTACAAATGTAATTTATCTTGTGCGTGTAATATTTAATGTATTCATACGTAGTGGTTTTTGCGATTATCATTTTATTTAAATTTGTTCATAGAATTGTTTTTGACCAGTCAAAAAACGTATTGAAGTTAATCCATTGTCGTTGCACAAAATTTCGTCTCCGCAAACAATATGACTAATTATTAAAGAAAATGCTGATATGCTGGCAGAATACTGATTCACTTCCTCAACGGCAAGTATTTTTGATCTCGACACTTTATAATTAATGACTTTCTTTTCTTTTTTACTAAACACTAATAGAGAGGTTTAACCGTCAGACTCTGGAGAAAACCTGAAAGTTGGTTTTGAACTATCTTTTTCTTCTGTTTTCTTTTCGAACCTATAAACAACAGAAAAATATTTTCAGTTTCGAACGTTTATTTAAATTCGAGTTAATGTTGAATATTCCAGGACATTTAGTATAAGAAATATTACAATCTAACGAATAACAGTTACGCGAATAGCAACGATTAGATAGATCCAAGGAATTTATAAAATAAATCTTATTTTGAATTCTTTGATGTAAATGTATGTTATTGAAATTAAAAACCGTACTGTGATATTATTTTCGTCTAAGTTAATGTTACTTACAAAATCAGCAATTATACCATACATATGAATATATATTATTTACACTCTAAAACAACCTCATTGTATTTTAAAACTAATCACATAATAATGTTACCATGTCGTTTAATTATTATTTAAAAGTTAAAAAAAAATTATTTACAAATTAATATATTCGTTAAGCAATTTCAAAACATTGCTTCTGTGTTTCTTGACCTATCAGTGAAACAGGTATATAATACACGTGAATAATCAATAAATTTACATTTTATTTTAAACACAAGCAAATAAATGCTGATTCAATTTCCAATACAAATTACTTATGCTCTCCAGCTACGAAATAGTGCGTTTGCTTGGACACCAATTCAATAAACTGTATTTCATTGAATAAATCAGAATAATCACAAATTATTTATGATTTTGCAAAGCATTTCGACCTTGTGGTTTGAGAAATTTACAAATATTAATGTTTAATTCAATACTCATATACTATATTTCAGTAAAAGCTACACAATCTTAACAAAATCACAGCATGTTTTAGGATGAAATTATTTTAAAATATTTGTATCTATTTTAACGATATCAAGGGCATCTTGTAATTTTCGAATAATGTGAAGCATCATCTACGTTTACGGAGAAAATAACAATTGATTCCTAACAATTCGACTGTACTGGTGTACTTACTTAAGTTAACGTTCATGCACTTGCTATAACATTTTATTTATTTCGACTTTCTTAGAGTAAATTCATTCCAAATCATTTGCTTATTCAAAGTATTTTGAACGTTTCGTGGACACTTAAATGCGCATGTCTAACAGAGCCCTAAAAGGCGGAACTGGACAGTAATTAAACAGCAACATTCGTATATTTGAATATACCAACTCTAAAGAAGGTTTTATTTTCCGGCACTTTTTGCCATTTTACCATCGGTTGTCAAGTTTTCGTGGAACTTGATAACCAATTCCTATAAATTCGACTGTAACGACGATTTTGAAAAAACATCATTCTTTTTAACCTCGCAGACTTGAGTCATGTAGTCGGAACGCCTGAATCAGATACGTGTGACTGGACTGTTGTACAATGTCGGAGATTTATAATTCCACGTAGGAGAAATACAGTTGGTGTAGAATCTTTAACGTAATATCACATTCAACGATGATGCATACGAAGAATTCCTTCGCTTCTTCGATCATATTGTTTATGAAACAACATTAATGCACGTACTTTTGCTTCATACTGAAAGATTGATTAATATATTTGAATACAAATTTTGAGTACTTAAGTTTGCTTTGTTCTATTAAATTGAAATTATTGTAGTTTATATCAAATTATATTTACATAGTTTTACCTGGAACAACTGAACTCTAATAAACTGACGCTTTTCAAAATACTTTCAACATAGTTTGTATACTTGAATGAGTATATCCAACGGAGGCTCAAAAGGCGGGACTGGTTATTAATGAAACAGCAATATTTTTCACCTTAATTGTGTTGTTTTTAAGGGAGGTGTTATTTTCAGTCGCATTTTGTTTTTTCTTTGAAAACAAAGTGGGGGTGGGGGTTGGGGGAAAATAAAAACATAAACAGGAACCCCGAATTTTTATTGCAGATTCGGATTGCTCAGAAAATTTTATATCTATATGACCTATGATTTGTTGCATTTTGGTGCCAAGATGGCGCTGTAATCGAAAAAATTGAAAAACTAATTTTGGCGTTACCCAGGAACAACGACGTGGACGTAGTAGTTTTCTGTTCCCTTCGGGGTGCTTTTTTTAGGTGAGTCCCCTTGCCTCTCAC
>JABFOV010003223.1:0-17087 GCA_022817685.1 Aradophagus sp. ZL-2020 | reverse complement strand
CTAGGAAGTAGTAGTCACCGTTCTTAGTCGCTGATTGTGCACAAAAAGCTGAAAGATTATAAGCCAAAAAGGATGCTGGCCAACAACTGAAACATTGGTGCGCCGATTATTGTAATAATCGTCTGAGAATCGCTTTTAGAAATTTCATCAGATACTAAAGCAGGAGTGGGGTTGACACGAGTGGTGGATCAGTTATTAAGTGGGGGTGACTCAAAGAGGGGGGCCCATTGATTTTAATGGCCAAGATAATGATGTCTATTTGCCAAGAGTTTTGGTGCTTTGACGTACGCGGTCAAGTCAGCGCAAATTCTAACACGCGAAATTGTTGATTTGAAGCGATACGAAGTTGCTTCCTTCAAATGCAATGGTAATTTACACTGAAAATACAAATCGGCAACAATAATGTGTAGACGTTTGCAAATGCTTCTTTTTATGGTAATCTAAAAAATAAAAAGACTAATTTTATTTGAATAGAAAACGATGAGATTTAATTTTTCATTTCAGGGTTGTATATGATGTGACGTATTCAATTCATGTCATACAATTATAGAAATAAAGAAAAGTTTGATTAAATATATTAACCTAACAGATTAATCTGACGAAATCAATAGAAAAAAAATCAAAAATAAAAAAAAAAAGAAGTGAAAAAAGTTTTTTTTCTTTGATTTTAATTCGTTGATAATGTACTTTATGTTATAATTTTAGTTCTTTTGAACTGAGAATTGTTTGAATTATACAGTAAAATTGCTGCAATATTTTTTTTCATTTAATTTCTGGAATCCAAATATACATTGAAATTAATGAACTTCTAACAAATGTTCTCAGAATTTTGACAGCTTGACAATGTTTACAGTTGATACCTTGGCAATTTCCTGGGTGCTTTGAAAGGCTCACGTGACGATATTTAACATTATAACAAGCGCAGACAGAGATTGAATAAATTTAGCAGCTCACGGTATCTTGCATTTAATAAAAACAGGAAAGAACACGAAATCGAACTACAAGTTCTTTGCATTACGAAATCCAATTTTCCATTTTATATCAGTCTTGTTCAGGGCCGGCGAAACGTTTTCGATCCAGGTGGGTAGTTCTTTGTAAGGGGAGGGAGGTTAGAATGGTATAGGAATTCATAAAAAGCGTTTTATCAATAAAAAAAACTGTTTATTTATAATTAATGTATTCTTCTTCTGACTCCTCCATTTGTATAATTTACGACTGCAGTGCAAAAACTGCAGTTCGTTTCGAATTACGACTTATAAACTCGTTTAAAAGAGATTCCATGTTGAGCTTCATACGCTCCACTTCCACTTTCATCCGCTCTCTGAGGAATATAATTTTTCAGCCAAATTTTCAGGTGGGTAATTACCCACCTTAGGGAAATCCAAGTGGGTAGTTGTACCCACCGTACCCACCTCTTCCGCCGGCCCTGGTCTTGTTCAATTTTAAGATTGCTCTTCCTAATCAACGGTTGTATAAATAAAGTTCCAGACAGCCATGTATTTTTTTAGACACATTGGTGATAAAATAATGATATCACAAGGTGATATCGAAGTGATTTTACATTAATAGCACATTGATATCAATGATATCACATGGTGACATCTTTACGATACACATAAACCAAGAAGTTATTGAAAATATAATTATACTGTATAATTATGTACATCACAATAATATCGCCATGTGATTTACTGTAATACAGTTACAAAGTAACAGTGTCTGATATCACAATAAAATGCCTGGAACGTGTGATATCACAGTGATATCAAACTGACCAGAATAATTTAAAATCCCGCATATGAACTTCATATGATACAATTGTGATGCGACTGATAACACTGTGATGTTACTATGACATTATTATGACCTGATTGCCTGAAACGTTACTTAAATTGTCGACATCAATCACTTGTCTTCAACTTATTTTTGTTATCAAGTATGATTTAATTTTCAAACCTTGTTGTTCAAACTCTTGTCAGCGATCATGCCACGTCTTTGCATGAATTAATACAAATTAACACAAAACCATTGTTGCTTGTAAAACGCTCTAGCACTAGACAATCAGACAATAATTCACCGGATGGACTACTACGCTGCCTGGCTTCTTCCTCTTCCAACATTTTCAGAACCGCACTGTTTTGTAGATTTGTCGGCTTGGCCAACTGTGAAAAGTCGATTCTAGAATTGAACAATAAGCTATCTTTATCCGAGATCAATGCAACTTACTGCTTTTATAACGAAGTCAGACATTCAAAGCTAATTGAATGTCGACGATTAAAAATAAATTAATTGCTTTGTGTTGGCAGAGGTAACATTTGGAAAACTCCTCTATGGATGTTGTAAATACGATCAAATATGTCTATATGACTATATAAATTCATTTATATTTTAAGAGGAATTTTCCTTGACAGTAGACATGCTGTTATATTAATTTGAATTTCTATATGAATATTATTTAGAATAAAAGATTGTAATTGTAGTTTTTTTTTTTTTTTTTGCAATTTTAGAAGAAATTCTTGCACTTATTTACAATTCTTACACTTATTTACATTGTTCAAATATTTTTGAAATAATTACAACATTTAGAAAAATGGGATAAACCGTGATACTGACTTTCTGATTGAAATTTATACAATGTTTTTAAATGAATATGATTTATAATGCTTTTTTTTAATGGTATAATTTTATTCAAAAAAGACTTACCCAACAGCACCATTTGATAATACTCGAGTTTGGCGATCTAACGTTTCTTGAATTGATGCTGGAGAATACATTTTTATTGGCGAATTAAATTGTTTATTGACTAATCTTGGTCCTACAGTAGCCATGTTAAAAGATAGGAATTGACTGTGGTTGCTTTGGTCTGCCAACTGAAACAAAGAAACGTAATTGGTAAATATTATATGTATTTAATTAATAGTACAATATTATCATTGATTATAAATCAAATTTATTAAATAATTTAATGATCTGTTTGATGCACTAATGTCTAATAATTATGTTAATTGTTATATTGTTCTATTTAATTAGAATTTATGTCAATAGAAATGTAATTTACACTTTCAAATAACAAATTTCCTTTTTCCTCTTCTTGTCAATCGAAATTGTATAATCATTGACAAGCTCTTTGCG
The DNA here is from genome assembly GCA_022817685.1 of Aradophagus sp. ZL-2020. Classification (NCBI taxonomy): domain Eukaryota; kingdom Metazoa; phylum Arthropoda; class Insecta; order Hymenoptera; family Scelionidae; genus Aradophagus; species Aradophagus sp. ZL-2020. The sequence continues at coordinate 13,955 of JABFOV010003223.1, read as the reverse complement.
CAACAGTTCAAACCTAGTTTACGTCCAAAAATGGTCATGCTCAAATACGGTAACATAAAAACCAGGCCGAGACAGAAGAAATACAAGCAATCAACTATTATTGTTATCACTTTCTCACTTATTTAATCACAATTTAGATCATCTGCTCAGTAACTTATACACGTCATTTAACAATGAGTCAGTATCATCAATTTTCCAAAATTATCAAGATTCAAGATTCCATTTTTTAAGTAAAAAGTTTATGACAAAACAATTATAAAAACATATTTCCAGCATTACTAGGAAACAAATCTGTCCAAAAAAAGTTGATCTAATTGAAAATTTAAAAAATGAGCATTTTTAAAATACGTGACACATTTTTGTACAAATAATGTAACATTTTAGTTTAACTACGGGGGTGTTCATACCACTGAATTCACGATTATTTTTGACACACTCTATTTTATTTGAACCAGAATCTTGTGCCGTGAATTTGGTGGCTAAGAGTCTATAGTATTTGGGTAACGAAAATATGTCACACTGGAATAGTTTTCACAAAAGAAATGTAATTGCAAAGAGACTTAATTGAAAATTAGTAATGAGAATCAATTACAAGATAACAGCAGGTATATATAATCGTTAAGCATAACTTTTCTCTCATTACTTTCATATTTTACCTTTTATGAATATTTCTCAATATTAATAAAACATTAAATTTATGTTTACAGTCAACTTTCTGTAGTCTTGCATATTTTTCGGTTTGCAAGAGTGTGGCTACATTTAACTGTGTATCAATTTCTGAAATGTAGTTATATTTAATACCATCTATTTTTATATTAATTTTTGAGTCAACGGACACATATTTCATATAAAAAAAGAACATTCTGCAGAATTTCAGGCGAATGGAATGTATGAATGTAAAAGAAGATTAAATTTTTAATCACTGTATTTTTGTGTTTTTCCATAAAAATTAAATCTAACTTAATTAAAATGAGTAAACACTTTCCAAATTATCAAATTAATGTTTTTCAAGACAAACTATATTAAAATTTCCTTTTTATATGCAAAACACATTCAAATATTAAAAAATCCTAGATATTAAATACCTTCTTTTTTAATAATTTTTGTTGATGAGAAAATATTTAATATTATACCTATAAAATGATCCATAATTATTAATTTACTTTTTAAACTTGAAAATTCGTAGATAATATAAAAAAATATCAGTGTTATAAAAGTTACTATTTAATATTGTCATTTTTTTCTTTTCTTTGAATATTCATTTTTTCGCCACCAAGTACCTCAATTTCCGCCACGCCAATCACAAATACAAAACGAAACTCAAACAGTTCTAAAGTTTAATGAAAAAACAATCTAAAATTCCATTAAGCTCGGCTCCTAAAAAATGTCTTCCCACGGCGATCAAATAGCTCGTCCAAAATTTCATGAATGCGCACGGTCCAGCAATCACCGCGGGTCTAAGTTATTTTAGCTACAAAATTCCTCTGAATATAACCACGTTGTGCGCAAAATCTTTGCTCCACTCCCATTCTTTCTCATTTCTAACTATTTCTAGCCAAAAGTTTTTCACGCGGTTCTTATATTACTTCATTTAATTGAAATCTTACTAAAAAGCCAAGGTAATTTTGACATCGTCACGAAACTAAACAGCATTTGCTTTGACAAAAAACAATCAAACCATATTTTGAAAAGTCAGTTATTAATTTTTCAGATAACGGAGTAATTTCCATCGTCGAAAAACAAACAACGTTTGCTGTTGTTGATGTTTCTTTAATGTCTAGATACATAAGCCTTTATGCCAGTTTTGCACAAACAAGAATAATTTATTATATTTTTTTTCTACAGAAAATAAATTAAGAATTTAAAAACAATAAAAAAGTAAACAACAGAATTGAAAGAATAAACAAGCAGTATTTATTATGTTGACTATTTTTATTTACCTTTTTTTCTACAAAAAGTAAACCAGAGTATTCAAATTCAATGGAAAAGTAAACAATTCACTGGAAGAATAAGAAAACAACAAGCACAAGTCATTATATTTACTTTTTAATTTTTTCCACAGAAAGTAAATTGAAGTATTGAAAACATTCGCAAAGTAAACAGCAACAAAAACAATCGAAAGAATTGAAGGGGCGAAGGGTTGAAGAAGAAATGAAAACATACCTCACAGCAGCAAGCGAAAAAAATTCACAAATACGTCCACTCCACGCCACTCAATCTCGAAAGTAAACTTACCGAAAGTCCGTGTTTTCCACCGCCTGTTCGTTGGAACCACCACACCACCTTCTTTCCCTACCGCCGTCTCGACTTCCTCACGCCCCTCCCCCTTCGCCCCTCGAAACGCGCGCGTTTTACACTCACTCCCTCGTCTTTTTCTTCCGCCGCGTCCAACTCTTCTCCCCGCTTTATTCTATTACTGCGGGCTATTTTTGACCCTCGGATTGCGCGATGCTCGTTGAACGTTCGATGAATATGATATTTCGGATTTTAAGCGGTGCCAATTTGTAAATTGCTCGATGCCGGCTGAAAGCGATACAATGACTTCAAAGAAAATGGCGAAATGATGTGTGCAAAGCGCTGCGAGGCTAACGCTTTTGCGGTGCTCGGATTATTGGACATTTATTGGTCATGAACTGGAGTATAAATAATGTTAAATGATACGCTGAGACATGGTTTTGCTTATGCGTCGGTCGACTTGACGTTTCGAGTGTTACTGTTTAGGATGTTACGCTTTTAATGAACGCGTTTGCTTATTAGTTGTCTAAAATAATGAATTTTTATTTAAAATCTTAAAGAAAAGACAAAATTTTTTTTAGGGTAAATTCACCATTGAAGATGACTAAAAACTCACTGCGAAAATAAAGTCAAATCTGTTTTTAATGTGATCATTACATTCTAATAAATGAAAACTTTTTATGTTAAAATGTCAAATAGAATTATTTGTTATTTGTTGAATAATATTAAAAACTACTATTGGTTTTGATTACATTGTATTAACATTTTCCAGAACATTTATTCATTTTTTCTACTGCTTCATTACTCTAAAAGAAATAAAATAAAACAACACACTTAAAACATCAACGATATTAAAAATTAAAATTACTTCGAATTATATTCAATAAATTACAGTCTCTATCATCGCTTCTCTTCAATTTCTAACAATTTCCTTCAAATACTCTATTGCTCCAAAACAAATCAAAATAAATAACAATCACAAAAAACATAAACAACTCTAACAATTTTCTAACAATTTCCTTCAAATATTCTATTGCTCCAAAACGAATCAAAACAAATAACAATCTCAAAAAACATAAACAATAGCAGCAACATAAACAAGCCCAGTTTACAAACAATGTCCCAAACAACTCGAAACATTAAACCCCTCTGATCGCCCCACCAAAATCGAAATCCTTAATATCCCAGATTAGGCCTAACAATTAAAGGAACCGATTTTGCCCAGCGATGTTGGATAATAAAAGAAGCGCGCGTCAATATCAACTCTCAGTGCGATAATTCGATGGAGGGGGACCTTTCCATTGCCGCCAATGGAAAGGTCCCTGTCGTCGTGCGACGTCTGTGCAGTTGCCGCATCGCAATTAGAAATCGATAATCGCTCTCGTCCTTATCGGCCACGATAAAAGTGGCGCCCTCTCTGACGACTGTACATCCATTGTTGCCGGATTCCTAGGGAATGTCGGTGACAAAAGCACGCACCTCCTACGCCGGAAATCCCTCGATCCGACATCACCCCGGGGGCGCTCATTACGGCGTTTCCTTCTCACTTTCTCGAGCACTGCCGCCTTGACGCGCGAGTCCCGCCATCTTGTAAAACCAACCGGTCGCCACTCGCCGCTGCCATTATAGATTCCGTTGTGAGTGACCGAGTCGTCCGATACAACGGTTGGTGTCCCGCGAAAAGCAGCAGCAAATTTTCCGCGCTGCGACCGTGATTTGGCGTCGACAAGGAAACGTCGCCGGGACCGCCGGGGGATCTCGTTATTCCATCTGGAATAATCGTTGAGAGGTCGGTCGCAGACTTAGCGTCGCGTCACGGCTGCGATTATGAAAACGTATAGTCGGAAGAAGGGCGACAGCCCGAGCAACGTGATCATTCACATCAATGAGCTGTGCCGACTGTGTCTCGCCAAGGAGGAGGAGATGGTGCCGATTTTCGACAGCGACACCATTCCGTTGCCTCTCAGGATAATGGCTTGCGTGGATCTTGAGGTAGGCCGCCTGGAGCTGGGTCGGTGTGTGCGTGCGCCGATATCCGACACCTTTATTACCGTTCACCTCGATTTTACTCGATCGACCTCGGAATTAATGTGCATTTTCAAAAACGTTCTTTAAATTTTTTATTCTTATTTCTCGTTATTTATTAATCAAAAATGAAGTTGATGTTACACTGCAATTAATTTCTAGAATTAATTCAATTACAATGTTTAGCTTGTTACAATTGGGATCAAAAACTGTTGGCATTGTTTTCATGGTTCAACAATACGAGTTTTCTGGCGTTCGTCTGGTTTCACCACCGGGCTATAGCCATTAAAGACAACAACAATAATATGAGTTTTCATTTGACGTAATTTTCAAACTAAGTTTTATTAGTTATCTATCTTAATCTTCGCCATTGTCTGTTCTGCTGTTTTGTATTGATATAATCTGCTTATTTTGTATATTTTTATTGTCTTTTTGAGAAACGTCAAAAGGTTTTTGATAAACGCAACTCGAATGTTTATGTTGACTTTAGCTGTGTGAGTGTGTCAGGATTGGAGCACAATTATAAAAGTGTGCGTGCGCAAAGCAACAGCCCTCTTTACCGAGTTATCGACTTTATTTGCTCTATTAGGCGTAAGCATCTTTGCAGGAATCTAGCATTCTCGGCGGCAATGCTGAGTTTATTATCTTAGAGTCGCGTTTTTTGGACTTTGACATTACAGGAATCGACAAATTAATGTCTGTTGATAAATGAGATTCTTGATTCACTGGCTTATTGGTAAATGACTTTCTAGATAATTGATTGAAAAATTCAATTTATGAAATGTCATTATCATTTCATTATCAATGTTTTATTAATACCATGACTATTTTATAACAAATATCTAAACAATTTTTATTTTATGGGTGTATCATTTATACTTAAAGCGCAGAAAGTTTTAACATTTTTTATGAGCAGATTCGAATTATAAAGAAAATGCGTTGCCAGTATTTCTACTACTTGCAATAAGTTTGTTATCATTCACATTATTCTGCACTTAAAACAAATAATTTTACGTAGTCAAATTTCATCTAACTTTAAGTAATAAAAATAATAATAATAAAAAAAAAATTTTAAGACATTTATTTCATCTTTTAATTACTATTATAAATAATATAATAGAACGTTTTTTTCACAAAAATAATTAAATCAACAATTTTTTATTAGGTGTATGAAGACGACGGACTTCCAAATATGATTTGTCATCCCTGCAAGTATCAATTAGAAAAATCATATCAATTCAAAAAAAAATGCGAAGCTGCCGACAGCAAACTTCGAAAGCACATCAAAATGATCCATCGGTTGACTGGTCAAACCGAAGATGATGGAAATAAAGATGTATCGGAGCAAGATGGGGATCAGATGCAAAGTGGTGGTAATTTTAAACAAGTGAAGCAATTACTGGCAGATTTAGTTACAACCAAAGCTGATATGGGTGAAGTTGATGGTGAACCTATAGAAGTCACTGAGGAAGAGCTTGTCGGTGGTTACATTTTAGGAATGAATGCTGAGAATACAGAAATGGAAGACATTCAGGATCCAGAGAACATAACTTTAATACCTGCTGAAGAGAGGACAGCAAAGGCTCGATGCACAATTCGATCAACTCGCATCAAACAAGAGCAAGAGTCCGATGAAGACGTTGATGATGCTCAGAGAACCATTGTTACGACTGACCTTAATAAAATTTATATGATGGAAATTAATACCAACCCCAATATCTCTGCAGGAAACGAATCTCATAAACTGCAACAAATGACTCAAATTAATCAGAGTAACATGGGTAATTGCATTTACACACAAAAGTAAAAATGTTTACTTATTATAAAATTAGTATTTGCATACTCATTGTGGTAAAGTTAATCTAAAACTCTTTGATATAAAAAGTTCTAGTAGACTTGACTTTTGTTTGCTAATAAACATAGGAAAAGTATATCATAAACTTTGCATGTTAATTACAGTTTGTGAAAAATGTTTGTGAAACGTAGTAGTTATTATGAAAAATGGCACATTTTTTATTACTTTTACTACTAATTACTTTTTTATTATGTTTAATTATTAATTATATAATATTATTTTAGTGGCAACAGGCGAAGAAGAATTAAAAGTATTCCAATGTGACAAGTGCCCAAAAGCTTTCACTAGAAGAATAATGCTTAAAAGTCATCAGTCAGTGCATTCCACTCAGCGAGGATTCACGTGTCAAGCATGCGAAAAATGGTTCCCGACCAGATCTGCTCTCATAAGACATGAACGCACACATACAGGTACAGGTTTTTTTCAAGTTTCTAGTGGTAGTAAACAAAAAATATAGTTGTAAAGAAACTTCTAAAAAAAGGAAAAAGTGCAATTTCGTTCAGAATTTATCCAAATTCATTAAAAAAACATTTGAATTCTAATGCAAGACTTCTCATGCAAATTCTGAAATTAAATTTACATTTTATAAAATTATTTTTTCTCAACAGGAGAAAAACCATTTGGTTGCAACGTTTGTCACCGTGCTTTTGCGCAAAAAGAAATTCTTTTGCGTCACTTAATGACGCACTCTGGTCAAAAGCCATTCCAATGTCAAAATTGCGAGAAGAGCTTCACACAACGAGAGGCTCTCAAAGTTCACATGCGCCGTCATCAGAAACTCAATCCAAATGACATTCAATTGCATCACTGTCAATTATGTCCCAAGGCGTTTTGCCATGCTTCTGGACTTAGCAGACATTTGGTAACTCACACTGGAAGAACATACAAATGTGTTGAATGTGAAAAATCATTCACCGACAAAAGTTCGCTCCTTAGACACAGTCGTATTCACGCACCCAAAAAGATAATTACTCCTTAAGGAATTTCAGCGTTAATCTTAAAATTAAATCATTTACTTCCTTGATGTGTAAACTTTTTTTTTCTTCTACCTACTCAATGAAAACGAATACATTTAAGTTTCAAAATTTGAATGAATTCTTTTTTGTTGGGTAACAACTGTTGTTACGAAATAAGTTATATACTATTTTGATCGTATATACTATTTTTGTTTTAATCAAAATGTTTGAATTTTCATTAGGAAGAAAATAATAATTATAAATATGCACAAAAGATAGATGTGCAATAACAAGTAACACTTTGTATGTACAACTAAACATTTTTTTAGTAAACATTTTACTGGAATATCTTTCATCTTTTCAAACATTTTAAATAAAAATGCTTGTTTTTTATAAAATTATTGCTTAACTATAATACAAAGTCTAGTTATTAATTATCGTTCATCATCATAGCATCTGCGGTAATATTAATGATCACCGATTACTATTTTTTGCAATACGTCTGAAAATACATTGTTACAATTTGGTATACACATTAAATTTGATTTACCCAGCAGAAATATTATAATAATACAATCGTTTTACTCAGAAAATGTTGATTTTTTTTTAACATTAGAAGTGTTATTTTCACTAGAAAATAAATTAAGATAAGCAGTAATAATATATGTACATTAATCTCTATTAGCACTGAAAATTGAACATAAATGGATTGTTTGATGAAAACATTATTTTTCATAAACATTATCCAATTTTTTGTAAATAATTATAAATACTTCATCGTCAATACATAATTATCATGTTGATTTATAGTATGTTCGTCTACTGAGTAGATTGGATCTACTAAATAATGTAGTTAAACATGAGTTTGAATTTCTCATGTTAACCCTTTATATAAGATTTCTGTAGATTCCAATGTAATTTAAAGGGTAGTTCGTGATTTCTCATGATCCTACCTATTCAAAGTATAACGAAATATTTTAAAATATTTGGCCCTTACGCTTTAACACTCAAAGATCAAACTCGTTTTTGCTTCATTTATTAGTATATTCACTTGGCTGGGTAGTTTGAAATCCTCAAAGAATCCTTAAAGAAAGTGCAGATTTTATGATCTTGATTGTGTAATTTTTTTATTGGTCGACAATTGAAAAAAAAAAAGATTTTTAATTTTAAATTAAAAAAAAGAAAATATATGTCATTTGACATTGCAGTTTATGAATATTGAATATTGAATTATGAATATTGAAAGTTATATAATTTTATAAGGATTTATAAATTTATTATTATTATTGATAAAAGTAGATGAATCTAAAAAAATTTCAAATAAATGTTTTTTATATTTTGAGAATTTAAATTTTGCGCTTCGCGCGCGTATTGATTCTAGTTATTAGATAATTGACGCAAAAACGAATTCGATTGAAGATTTTTAACTAAATTATTCAATAGATCTAATCTTCTCGGTAGACGACGATGCTATATCTTATAAATCCAACGTACCTAGATAAGTAAATATGCTATTATACTTATATACACAATATGTCTTATTGTAACTTGTAATTAATTGTAAGAATAAAAATAATATTGATCTTAAAGTCGTTTTGTTTTTCAAACTTAACTTTTTATATTAATGTAATTTATAAATTTCTGATTATTTATTTCATATAAATCCCAAAATTAAAATCAAACGATTAAAAGCTTTGTTAATTATTTTTTATCATTCATGAATTCATATGTAATATTACTATATTACATTGGTGAATTTTTGCTTATGTTCTGATGATGATGATGATATATTATGATGAAATTTAATAAGAAATAAAAAATATAAATTTGATTTGTTAATGGAAATCAACCTTTACACTATTGGATCAATTTCAGTAAAATTACAAACAGCACTTTCAAGTTTTGTGAGGTTCTGCTAGGTTAAGAACGTTACGAAACGTTCCCGCGACTGAACTATAACGGAAAAAATATGAACACATACCAGCTTTAGAAAAAGTGGCGGGAAATTAAGTCTGTTTGTTACATAGAAGCCGTGGAACAAAAGTAAGGTAAAAAACAAATAATTGAATAATGCAAGCATTTTTAAAGACTGGAAAATTAGGCCCAAACGATGGTTCTAAAAAGATATCTACTTCTCGAACAAAAGAACAAAAATCTGGACCGGCTCCACCGTGGGTGGAAAAATAGTAAGTTTAATATTTATTGTTGTATACATTAATAATTAATTGCCATTATCAATTATTACAAAATTAGTAGAAATAATACAATGTTGATTTCAAACAGCAGTTACATTATTATCTTATAACACAATAATTTTATAAATATATGAACTGAAGAAATATATGAGGTTATGTGGAAAAGAGAAAATCAATCCCTCTTAATACAATTGATTTAAATTAAATTACATTTTCAATGTACTTGTGAAATATTTTTAATTGTTTATGCTAATTAAATATTAATTTTTATATAGTCAAGAAAATATTACAAATAAAATCCTAATTTTTAACACACTTAGTATTTTTGTCAATTTTTTTAAAAAACCAATTTCTTTCATCATAATACTTTTTTAAATTTAATTTATTAAATATTAATTAAATAAAGAATTTATTTTAATTTTAGTCGGCCAAAAACAGTAGATGACATTGTAGAACAGTCTGAAGTAGTGGAAGTTTTAAAACAATGTTTATCTGGTAGTGATTTTCCAAATCTTTTGTTATATGGACCACCGGGAACAGGAAAAACGAGTACCATTTTAGCAGCATCTAGACAACTTTTTGGAAGTATGTTCAAGGACAGAATTTTAGAATTGAATGCATCGGATGAACGTGGCATACAAATTGTACGTGATAAAGTGAAGGCTTTTTCACAATTATCTGCAAGTAACATGCGACCAGAGTTAGTATAAATTCAATTTTTGCAAGACAAATTTTCTTTTATTGTTAAACGTTATAAATATTTTACTATTTTTGCAATGATGTTGTAGTAAAAGGTTTGAAATTTGTTCATCAACAATGGATTACTACATGGGTTAATAATTTTGACTTGCTGTTTATCACCAATTGTACAGAAAGTATATACAATTGTTATCAACAGCTAGATAAAAAAGTTGCTTTGAATTCGAAGAAAGGCAATAACTGTTGGAGTAAAAATTATTTGCCATTATATTCAAACGCATACAAAATATCAGTATTATTATTTTGATTGGTAATGAAATCTCAATCCTGGCTTAAGTAAGATATTAATTCATATTTAATTTCAAGAAAGCAAGGAAATTATTTATGAAATATCTTAATAATTTCATTGTTTCCTCGTGAAATTTTAATGAGAATTATATCACTTGTTCCGGAAGAGTTGGTTCAAATAATAATATTGATATAACTATAATCGAAATGTTAATTTCATGTGTTACCATTGTCTTACAAATTAATGATTACACTTTGATCACTGAGCAAAATGTAACTGAATATATTATTACAGATTAATAATTGTATATTCAAATCATTGACAAGAACTTTTCTATCTTTTAAGTGGCAAACCATGTCCTCCATTCAAAATTGTAATTCTCGATGAAGCAGACTGTATGACGAATGCTGCACAGTCGGCGTTACGTCGTACAATGGAAAAAGAATCCCGAACTACAAGGTTTTGTTTGATTTGCAACTATGTTTCACGAATCATTGAACCTTTGACCTCTCGTTGCACAAAATTTCGCTTCAAACCTCTTGGGGAGGAAAAGTTAATTGAAAGATTGACGCTTATTTGTGAGACCGAAGATGTTAAAGCTGATAAAGCACTTCTTATGAAAATTGTGGAAACTTCTGGTGGAGATTTACGAAAAGCTATCACGTGTCTGCAATCAGTTGTGAGATTGAAGGGAAAGGATGGAGATATAACAATCAGCGATGTAGAAGAAGTAGTAGGGGTAAACATTCAGTTTTATTTGTGTAATTTGTAAAAGAATTATTCTAAAAAATATATTACAATTAATTTATTATAAATTACTTTATTTGAAATTTCTTGAATAATTATATTAATGGTATATCATTATTTATGTTTCAGGTTGTTCCAAACAAGTTATTACATGATTTGTTGCGAACATGTGAATCAAAAAATTACAATGAAGTTGAAACATTTTTGGATAATTTTATGTTAGAAGCATATTCAGCTACTCAGGTAAATTGAGTATTGAAAACTAAAATAATATATTGATTTATTTTATTCACTGTATTTGTATTCCACTTAGGTAATTGAACAGTTGAATGATATAGTGATATATTCAAACGATTTATCTGATAAACAAAAAGCCCACATTGGAATGAAACTTGGAGTAAGTATATTAAAAATACAAATTTCATTATATGAACTATATTTATAATACTTCTTTATGTTTACAGGAATGCAATTACAGATTACTTGAAGGAGGCAGTGAATATATTCAGTTGATTAATCTGTGTTGTGGAATAATTCAGGCATATAAAATGCGATAAACTTAATGCAAAAATATATTTTAATACTACTGTTATATGTGCGTGTATATAAATATAAAACTAATTTAACATTTATAAATTATAATAATACATAATAATACATTTACAGATATAATTTCGTTCTTATTTTCAATCAGTTGTTTTTGATTTTTTGGTGTTTACTTCTGATTCAAGAACATTTGTAAGATCATTAAAGAACTCTCTTTTTGTCTGAAATAGTAACATTATGTTAATTAGATGTAAATAAACATGTTAAAAAAATGATACTAAATCTTTAATCTACATGTATACATGCTATTTGTAAATTTTATACTTGAGAAAAAAATAATTTTTTGAATAAAAATATTATATAAAAAAATAAAAGCCTCAACTTACTTCTACTTGTTTGTTAATACATGTTTCTGGATTACAGTTGCAGTTTATGCATAGTTTTCCAACTTTTTTGCAGGAGCACAAACGCGTTTTGCACTGTGCTTTACAATTGCAAATAATTTCTCCATCTGATGATCTTTTTATTGGTCCATTCACGGTAGACTGTCTTTTTATATTCTACAAATTATTTATTAAATTAACATAAAAAATACCAGAAATAATATTAATGAATCTAATATGTCAATAATATATTGTATTTTCAGTTTGGATTAATGATCAATCATAAAAATGTATCATTACATTTAAAACATTAAAAAAAAAAAAAAAAAGAAAAAACACTTACGTAATTTCTGTATGACGGCCGTGGTGTTTTTCTCCAATCAGGATCTTTTTCTGAATCATCTACAAAACTTTCATCTGTATGGGAGCAATCTAAATCTTCGAATGAATTTTCTGAATATGTTTTTAGTACTTGTAAAAATTGGCCCTAAAATGTAATTTTTATATATTTTTAATTTTGTTTTTTATTAATTCGCATACTTATTAGCATTATAACAATCTTTATTTATTCTTACTTTGCTTTTACGATTTTTGGAGTTCTCAACTGTGATATTGCTAATAGCTTCTTCTATCTAAAAAAAAAAAGAAAAAATTAAATTAAATCAAAATTTTTTTTCTAAATCAATAAATGAAAAAAAAAAAAAACTTACTTGTTCTTTTTTTTCTTCCTCCGCTTTAAATAATTGTTCCATTTTTTTTTCTAGTTCAACTTTTATTTGTTCAATAATTCCCTGCACAGCAATTTTTGCATCAGGCAGTGAATTAACTACTTTAAACATATTATCTACTATATTTTCTGAAACAAACGTACAAAAATCATAAATTTAAATTTGATAAAAAATGTCATATGTATTGTTGTAAATTTTTACATGATTTGAAATTTCAATTGACGACTAAAAAATTGGACATTGAAAATATCTCAGAAAAGTCGTCGTTAAGAAAATACAAAAACATTGTTTTAAAGCCAAAATACAATGTAGAAATATCATTTTACTCATGATTCCTTGATATAAATACCTTTATTTGATTCTTTTATCAAAGTTTCCAATTCAAAAATCGCATTGTGTTTTAAATGCAGATTTTTTTCAAGTTCTTCTATACATGCTTTATCTTCCGACGTTTTGGTTTCTATTTCATTTGCTTTCTTTAATACTTCATTCAAACTGTCTTTTTCTTTGTACAATTTTCTCAGATTATTTTCAGCATCAATCATATTGAATAGAATATCACATTCATTTTTTATTTTACTTTGAATAACTTCATTGCTTGACTTTTTTGATGATTTATCTCGCATTTCTTGAGCCGATCGATGTTTATCTAAAGCTTCCTGAAAAGTAAGTTTAAAACAAATAATGTTTATAATTAAATAATAATGTATTAATGTATTTGAAAATGTCTTATTTAAAAAAAAACATAAATTTTTATATTTTGTTTTTATGTTGTAGAAAACATTATTTGAACACAGATACAATTATATAACATTATTCCAACCTTATATCGTTTGGTGATAGCTTGACTTTCTTCAATTTTCCTCTTGTAAACAATGTTCTGCTTTGTTTGAGTCATTTTTAATCTTGTGATTTCTATCTGACGCTTCCTATCTTGATCCTTCAGCTTATTAACTTCTCGTTCTTTAAGTAACTTCCATTTGTTAAATCGGTCTGCTTCAGACCGCATATGTTTGATCAACTCCACCTTTTTTCTCTTCATACTTTGCACCTCGTTTTTCAACATATTAATCTGAAAATCCATTTTTTCTTTGTTTTTAATAATTCTCATTTGTTCTGTGCACTTTTTTGTCAGGTCAGATATTTTCTTTTCAAGTTCTTGAATTTTTTTCCGACGTGTTTCTGCTAATCTATGAAATTACAAATTGTTGATTAGTATTATTAAAATAGTATTACTTTTCGAAGCGCAAAAAGAGCTGCCAAGAATTTTTTAAGGCCTCTTTAGGCTTCCAACAAC
>JABFOV010003222.1:0-17093 GCA_022817685.1 Aradophagus sp. ZL-2020 | reverse complement strand
ATTTCCGCCAGTAAGGACCTGGGTGGTCGCGTGATCGACCCCGATCGGCCTCTCCTTTCGGACTCAAGAGCCGCAAGAGCGGATGCTATTTCATCCCTGAAAATAATTTACTAATTAAGTGCTTGTTAATTTACTTTTGTTGCAATAAAAATGACCATTTAATTTTGTTAACTTTTTATTAAAGACTTTTAATTATAATTTTATTCAATTTCAATGAAATTTAAATGTATTTTAATGTTATATATGTGCGTACGTGAGTTCACAATTCACGTCATTGCCTTCGACACCTTTTTTTCAACGATTATTCATCAATCAAGTTAGCCGATTAGAAACGATATCCCGTTGACACAGCAATAAATGCTTGAATCTATTAAACGGTTCTTTTAATGTGCGCCATAAGTTCAGTGGTCATTTTCATTGTAGCAGTTGTGACATCGAACAATCGTAACGAAGGGTTTCATTTTATAAAACGCTCGCAGTCGAAGACCGCGCGACCGATGACGCAACTGAATTTTTGGTCCGCGGATCAGCGGGTTCGCGTGGGAATAAGAGAGGTGGGTAGTTGAGATACTGGCCATTTCTACGATCTACCGTGTGACTCAAAACAATGCACTTGGCGTTCCTTACTTTGATTGCAATTTACAATCGCGATTGCCTTCGCAATTATAGTGCAAGTTTATTTCTGTGCAAACTAAAATATTCACATAATTAATATAAAACATTTTATACAATACTGAATACATTTAAAAAATGTGGTTTAATTATCATGATTTTGAAAAAATTTATTTTCAAACGACAGGATTATTCAACTTTTTAACACAAGTATGAAGAAATATATTACATATATTACAAACATAATGTTCGCGTAGAAAACTTGAAATAAAAACAATACAGTCATTCCAACTATTAAAAATCCACAATTTACACGAGACTTTCATACGTTAAGACACCGAAACAAGTCGCTTTCGAACAAAAAACGAATGAAATTTCGATGCAACGTATTTCTTCGTCGAGCCTTGGGGGAAAAACTATGTCTCGGCATAAATTGGCATTTATTTGACACAAATACAATCTGGCACGATTGAACAGTCGGAGAAACAAAAAGAATTGGCGAGCCAATGATTCTCATAAATAATGCGCAACGATTTTCCATTGCACTTTCGTTGCTCGGCGTTTCCACGCCAATTCATTTGCAGCGCGCACGCGTCGCGAAAGGAAAGCGCAAACAAAACGTGCCGTTGATTTTGGCTGGAATGGCCGTTGCGTAAGTCAAAGTCGCCGGTCGACTTCCGGCGCGTGTTTACACTGGAAGAAAATGACGACTGCCGAGTTAATGCTCGTAATCGGCCGCGCATCGAATAGCTGTAATTTGAGTAAGCGCCGCGCGCTGCACTTTCCACGAGCGCGAAAGTACCACGCTGACCTTTGCGATCTCAAATTGTAGCTCGCTTTCCTATTTGACTCGCATTAACCGCCGCTTTGATTAATCGCCCGACCCCCGGGTTCAAATAAAAGTCTCGTTTTGACGCTCTTGTCGGCCGCTAACTGCACGTTCGTGCATGGATATTAGCTTGTTTGGAACTTGTCAACGTTTAACGTTCGGTTTGAAAAAAGGGGATTCTAGCATTTAATAGTCTGCAATTAATTTAATGTTACGGCGAGAGTCGTTGCAGATGCGACGTGTACGATAAAAAATAGAATAGTTAGTTAGGAAATCGCTGACGATTCGACGGTACAATGGTCTTTGCAATTTTAGTATAAATTGTGAAGAAAGCATTAGCAAAACTTACGAAATGATTTCAGTTTATTTTGATTGTTACGTTTGATTATTAATCTTGATTATTTAAATGTTGGAATAGCAACGTAGGTACATATTTTGATGTTGAAGCATTTTTTGGAAATCAAAGCCAAGTCATAAAAAATTGCAAGTGATAGATGTACGTTACTCAGTTTCTTTTTTTCTTTCTTTTTCTTTTTTGTTCTCATTTTTGCCAATGAAATCGAAAAGAAGAACGTTTTCATGGCAATTTATTTTTGACAAAAAGACGGTACTTTCACCGAGCATCGCGTTCATTATGAATTTACATAGTTGGCCATTTTGATTATACCAAGGTTAATCACTGCAAACAATCCATAGAAAATTCAGTTTCGTCGAGTTTGAGCACGGTCAGTTAAGTTTCATGAAAGTCATACATGTTTTACGAATTTCAACGAAACGTCAGGCAGCGTGCGATTAGCACGAAAAAAAAAAAAAAATGATGCCTACGATTTCGCTTTATTCTATCTTCACTCTTCCGAATATACATTTTGCCACCAAAGTGTAACTATTTTGATTTTGTAACAAAACCAATAACAATACCGTTTTGGTATTGTAACAAAATTGTTTAATTGTAAACAAAACATTTTTCGTAATGATTTAGCTTCACTTTAAAATTCAAAAGTTTTTCAACTTATCATTTACAGTCTTAGTAAAAAACATAAGTATAGAAATTAGCTTAACAAAAGAGCGCAAATGAAATTATATAGTTGTAGTGGTAAAAACAATGTTCAGCGTGGTGTAATCCGTTGAGAAATTCGGCCGAGCGTTTCTACAGCCAAATGACCCAAATAACGCCCGGTGTTTTCCATTTCGCCTCACAGACGTCCACGAAAAGTGACAGCATTAGCGATGATTATTGATTTCAAATGATGACGTAATTTTCTTCGGCTTTTATTTTCAGCGCGGATTTTACGAGCGTATTTACTCATTATGCTCACACACGCAATTGTGTTTGTTGCACGAAATAACGGAGTCGCGTTTCGTGTGAATTTCGTTCAAACTAATAAAATCGCACGCAATCGACTCTTATCTAGTCGTCTTTACAATTGTATCCATCGATATTTCAACAAATCTTACATGAGTCGCGAATTCGCACGACTGATCGAAAATCGATAATTTTTCACGTTTAACTTCAATTATGCAATGTTGCGTGCAAGTTCCTACAGGAAAATTATAATAACGTCTTTCTCTTGGACATTTACGCAATACATTGCATAAAGGAGTTTGTCGAGTAAAATTTGAAACTTCTTTTTACTTGTTTTGTTTTGTTTTCAATATTTCTTTGTGTATAATTTTAGTACGGGTCTGAATGTAAGTTACAAATTGTGTGAATTTATTAACAAAATAACATAACAAAGAACACAAAGAAACATTGGGAAGATATTGAGAAATATAGAGAAACGAAAAAACAGTTTTTAATAATATAAAATAATTTATTAAATTACACATCTTGTTCACCTCTCTTGTAAATAATTTTATTTTACTTAATCATTATTATTTATGAAACTCATAAAAAGTATATAGTGAACAAATAACAAATAACTGAGTTGTAACGAATGTTACCTTCCCCCTTTAATCGTCACGCCTTGAAAGCATACCTCTTTTAACATAACGATCACAATTTTTGATCAGAACGCCAATTCCCGTGAAACTCCGCAACATCTTTCCTCGACTTCGTTACTCAGTGTGCATTGCTCAATAGATTACTAAGAAAAGAACACCACAAACTTACGCTATCAATAAATTGCCGTCACAAATGTCAATAAAATCGATCTGTAAAATCACAGAACAAAAAAGCTGATCTTTAATAATCATTTTTATTTTCTTCATCATCTTTAAAACGCCTGTTTCTTAATCCCAGTATCAATGCTGTCGACCCCAGTGAACAAAGATTAAGAAAACAACTTTCTTCGTGCAAGTGAGTCTGAGTGGCCAAATTGAATGGAATGGGATTGCACGGTTTCGAATTCGCCGGCATTGTCCGGAGCGGCGTGAGGCGCGGTTGCTCGAGTGGCGCGAAAAGCGAAAGGCTAGATTTTCGGCCGGCATTAGCCTGCCGGTGATCGCTCACCTCTCCCGTTCCGCGGCTTTGGCTCGGTGTTCCGCTTCGTGTGCCAGCCGTTCCAAGGCTGCGGCCCTTTCCTCGGACTCCTCAAGCGCCGCGACCGCCCTGGCCCGCTCCTCCCGCAGCTCGAGAGACCTCCTTTCGAGTTCCGTCCTTTGCGCGGACACGAGTTGCACCTAGACATACAAACGCGTCCATTCATTCGTTCATTGTTCGTTCGGTTAGGTGCGCGCCGATTACAGGGCTGGGCCCGATCCCCCTTCACCTTCCTCGCCTGAGCCTCCGCCGATGTTGTGGGAAAACGCTCGCACGTCGAGGCAGACCACAACATCGCCGGTGATGACAAAGAGAGATATGTAAAATGAAGGCAAAAAGCACGCGGAATGCTGCGCGGCAACAAAACGCGAGAGCACGTATTCTCTCGCGGAATCAAGCGCTACGATGACGAAATTGAAAATTACGCTTTTTTGGCTCGGTTAAATGTCAGATTTATTAAGGCTTTCTTTATGAACTCGGAATAGGTTTTTGATGTTGATTTTGTTACTATTTTTGTGTGCTGCGTTTGTTCTTTTTTAAAATATTTACATTCTTCGTAATTTCGTAGTGAATTATATTATGAATATACTCAGAATGGAATGTATAATTATTTCAAAGTTAATGAATTTGACAGATAAAGTATTTATTACTTACTTTCATTAGAACACATAATTTTAAATTGTTTAATTATTGCATTGGAAAAAAAGTTTATCGATTATTTATTGATTCTTGATTGCTGGTTATGATAATAATTTTCTTTACCTAAAAAAAGCAATACACGATTTCGAATACATGTTGAAAGTTGCGTACGTATCAGATATCTAAACAAACATCGCAAGGAAGGGATGCCGTCTGTGTTGAAACATTATTCCTAATTACAATTTATATCTACGACTTTCTTGATCTTGAAATTCAACACTCCTTTCCCCTAGTAAAAGTATCTTGCAATGTTTGTTATTTTTCTTGTAACAATTAATCACCCGTAATGATTTACTAAATTCACTTACTTTTCGATAAGAAAAGTTTTGTCATCAAATATTACTCTAGAAGAAATGAAATATGGTACTATATTAATTCTATAATTCTCATCCAGTTTACATCACCTTTGTTTTATTAATGGTATACCCTATCAGGCCTATGTTAGGTCCCTACATAATATTAATTTTCATTATTGTAAAATGGCTTCCTCATACTGTTCTTTTAAAATCCGCATTATATGACCACGGCACTGCGATGGCCCTGATGGTACCATACTAGGTCCATACAGGTTACAAAACTAGATCAGGTAGCCGGAGAAGTCAAGTCCTGTAAGGACCTAATAAGGACCTGATCAGGTTGCCTAAATATGATATCATACCCGACTAGAAACCATCACTTTCTTCTAGAATAATGTTGCAAAATTGAATCGAATAATGTTTATCTACCTCTCTTAAGTTATTTATTTGATTTGATTATATCAATGCCTCATGAGCCGTGCTTTTTGTCTTATAAACTGTTTTCAGAGGTTTTTCAACTTGTTTACCTCATCTCGCAAAATTTCCAAGCTGCTAACGTGATCTTGAAGCGTCGTGCTTCTCGACGCACACTTTTCTCGAAGAACTTTGATTTCCAACATCAACTGTTCCTCCTGCTTCGCAGATTCTCGCAACTGATTCGCCAGTCTAGTGTTTTGAGCAGTTAACTCCGCAACCAAATTCGCTTGATCCTTCTCGGTCCTCCGCGCTCGTTCGGTTTGTTCCACAAGCTGGCTTCTTAAAGAATCGACATCTGCTTGCAGTTCAAGTGCCCGGGAATCACTCTCTTCTCTGGCTTCCTCGAGTTTCCGCCTCAGGAGGTGTCTCTCTTGCTCTAGTCTCTGTAAAAACAAGGGAATATGACATTATAGCATTCAATCTACACAATGGACATACAGTGAAAAATAAAAATTACAATTGAAGACTGTCGTATTAAAAGTCTTCTCGTTTGTTTTTGTCAACTCTGGCATCTTATCCAATGATAATTTTTGTACTCATGAAAACGCCGACACCGATACGTGTAATTAAAATTGTCTTTTCATTCAAATGGTACTTTTGTGAGAGTACTTCTTACTACGGTACATTGAGAGAGAATACTTCATTGTTTGCAGGCAAGATTGTTCAATCTTCTTTAATGGCTAAATCAATTATTGTCAAATTAAATGAACAATTGTTTTCGTTGATGCGGAAAAGCAATTTAAACGTCAGGCCTCGTGAAGTTTTCAGATGGGAACAATCATAGATTTATTAATGATTCTCACTGAAACGATGAAAAACGATGGAAATCTAGCGACTCAGTTAATCAAGAGAATTTATAAACAAGTCATCAAAATTTATATATATAAGTCATATCTATAAATGTGTTTGATAAACGTAAAAGTAGAGTTATTTCAAGTTTTATTTTGATGTTTGTATTACATGAATGCAATTCGAATTTAAACGTCAACGTATACGTTGTCGAATTTCTGAGGTATGTCTTAATCGGAATATTACATTTCCAATACAGTGCGTTTTGAATGTTTACTTTTGAAGACAGTGAAAACACAGTGTAAAACGTCTTGTTATCACGTGAATCACGTTTCTTCGTGATTCATAAGGTGAAAATTTTTTTATCGTTGCGTAATGTTTACACTTTCTTATTGCACGATACAAATAATGGTTGTGAATTGTCCATTTTGGAAATGGCACATTTAAAAAAACATCCAAGCTATTTCAATAAAAAAATTTAATAATAATAAAATAACGCAAACAAAGATAATAAAAACGTAACCAAAATTACGTGAGAAAAATTGACTTTCATAAATGATTAATTTTGTTTTAATTATTGCTTCGTATTTTAAATACATAACTTTTCTATAAAATTTTCGCTTTCTCAGCGATTTAAATCGAGTGGCATGTGAGAAAGAAGGCGGAATCAGGAAATGAAAATTTGAATGTTAAAGAGGCTCGCTTTTTGCACGGGCAGTTGTACATAAAAATAATATAAGATTCGCCGCGCAGACTCTTAGAGCGGATAAATAAGTCGGCGTGCGCGGGCACACGAAGTATTTTCCTATACGTAATGCCACACTAATTTCTGAGTGAAATCACGAACCGGTCGTGTAACTACAATTCACCGTCATCAACTGGAATACGAAATCTACGTCCTTGTTGTTATCTGAATCATCGGGAGAATGTTGTCATCTTCTATTATAATTTATCACGACGTTGATCTTAAAAAAGAATATCTTATACTTAATAATCTTTCTTTCTTTACGTATTAAAATTTCCATTGTGGAAGTATCCACACGATTTCAACTTTCGAAAAAAAATGTAAACAAATTTCATTCAAATCAAATTCATGCACGAAATTTAAACCTTTTTTTCTTTTTGCAAACAGTAGGTAATGAGAACCAGTGGACCGTGCACTTTCATTAACAAAATAACGTTTTATGAACGTCTGTTGACTGGAATCAGTAGGTGCAAACAAATTACGGTATGTCGAAATATCAGTTGAAATTTATTATGATACTAATTTTAATACGAGGTAAAAGAGTTCGGCCATTCACGACGCGATACAAATCACGTTTATCGCGTTCAGCGAACAATTTGTTCGACTTATTATTTCTTTAATTTGCTTCTCAGAAGGATATTACTTCTTATTATATTCACCTATAGTCATTAATACTTTTTTTTACCTTGAAGCACTATTACTTAACTGCTAAGATGAAAATTGAATAGCCGGTATTTCCTGATTGCTTATCAATAATTTTTATATTTTCGACGTGGTAATAAACTTTTTATTAGAGTTTGCATATAACAATTACTGCATTCATTGCAAAAATTAATTATACTTTGTGACATTAATAACTGAACAAGTCATCCATTTCGAAGGTATTAATATCGCAATTTAGGCTTCTGAGTTGAATCAAGATACACTTAAAAATTAAATTTATTGTAAAAGCATTACACACATATTTTTAATGTTGGCCAAATACTTTTTATTATTTGTATTAATATTAATTTAATATTTTAATTATTGCTTTTAAGTTTAAATTACACCGAGAAAAAAAGATAGTACAAATTATTATCTGGTCAGTAAAATTAGATAATTGTAACCGAGATGCTTGATTTAATTGAAACAGTAAAATAAAATATCCACATACTTTTGAAGACGGTTGAAATGTAAAATATCAAGAGATTTTCAAATCAATCAACATATGACATATGCAAATTAAGTATAACTATTTCAATGCAGTGTATTTTTCTTTCTGCAAAACACATCTTGCATTACGGAACTTGAAAATTGAGTTCTACCGAAGTTCACGAAGTAACGTCAAAACATCTGTGATGAATGAACAAAGCTTATTTTACACTAGGTCGCTGGATTTCCGTCCCCAACTGACTTTATTTAATTAATGGCGCGAGGTAAGGACGCGTTATCAGGGGAAGGTAAATAAAAACGGAACATAAAGATACGGTGGTTTTTATCTCTCGACACTTGACGTTTCGTGAGAACGATCAATTGTGAATTTCATTACAATAACAAAATCACTGTTGAGCAATAGTATTAAATAAGAACGAGAATAGGCACGGTTTATTTCGATCGGCAAAAAAGAATACCTTTTGATTGCTATTAAATAAAAGTGACCATGAAAATGTCGAATGCTCGAGGATTTGAGCGAAGTTATAGTCAAAAATTTTGATAGCTACACGATTCGGACTTATGAACCGAGACAAGAAATATGCCAGTCATAAACTTTCTTTACAAAAAGTTAGAAACAAATTTACAATTTAAGTTGAAACTCTAGAGATGTGTTATGATCAAATATGCCAGTCAATAAGATTGATTCATAATAAATTAATTATGAATTTTTAATTAGTTTGTTTAAAATGAAAGTACGATTATCGATCATTATTTTTAAATCACTTTTTCACTTTTTACACATATATAAAATAGTGCAATATAAGATAAATTGAACTTCCAACAATTTCATGTATTGTGACTAATGTTGGACACAAAATATTAACCTATTAGGTGAATCTGCTTAAATCTTGACATAAAATCCACGTTATTAAAAACTGTAATTCTTAACTGAAGGTCTTCTAAGTTTAAGGAAATACTAACACGGTTTCCAACTTTGCTCTGGAATGTGGACATTTTATTAAAAGCTTAAATTTCAAAGATGTGTTAAGAACATTGCATTTTATTTTAACATTAACAATATAAAAGCTTTTGCAATGCTGTAATCTACTGGATTTAAAAACAGTCGACAAATGTATCGAAATAATTGTTATATATTTTTATTAATTATAATACTTATTGACGAATTGGCCATTAATGTATTAACATTATCTTTTTCGTTTCACTGAGGCTTTTTTTACAATTTCATTACACTCAGTTTACATCTCTTTCTAAATCAGAATTATTTATGACGAGTCGCAACGTATTCTCGTTGATCGATACCGTGGCATTATTCGAATTAATATTCGAATTAGTGATGGTGTATAACTGACCTATACCATTCAAATTATACTAACGTCAGCTGATCATTTTTTCAAATGCCTTCAAGATATATCAGATCACGAAGAAAGTGAAGTAATGGTTTTATTTACTTCCATTAGTAATTAATTTAACTTGTGTTTCAATATAAAAACCAAGTAACGGTAACTCGTATGAATGCCAGCGTAACATTTAGAAAACCGATTCAATTAAGTAAATCGTTTTTTTAAATCATATAAATTTTATCTACTCAATATTATCATTTCCGTTATTCCAAAAGCGCTTTTTACAATTGCATTTACAACTTTTCTCCTTGTCAATAATCATTTTTCGAAAACGAACATTTTCTCCCCTGCATTATGATATAAAAAAGAAAGAAGAAAAAAAGGACAAAAACCGCGAACCGGAAACACGCGTATCACAACTCGAGATCGGCTCGTGCACGTTTAACTGAAAGGCATTTGAACCGCGCTCGTCAAGCTACTCAATGTCAACTGCCCACGCACTTCTTTCCTTTTACTTTCAATGAATAAATCACGACAGCCATCCGCCGAGATTTCTTCATTATCAACCCGTCAATGTTCTTTGTTTACTCGATCAAACGAAGCGGCCCGGCTGAGTTTGCTCGGGGAATTTCGGGCGCCAACATTCGAAGTGTCGAAAGGGGACAAAAAATTGGGACGATCGGTATTTTGTAGGCCGGAATGAATGGTTTGTCGTAGACTCGGTGCGAGGAAAAAACACGAGAGTCGGAGTGCGAGGCACGCGAGAGGATAGGCAAGCTGGCGCGTTCCGCAACGGCGAGCCCGAGCTCGAGTTATCGAGCCAGTTGGCGGCGCTTCGGCCTTGGTAACCCGTGGTTACTCATCGACCGATTGCCGCAGTAGTGGAGCTTGCCGATCGCCCAAACTTCGCGAAACTCGCGAGCTCTCGGAAGTCGATGCGCCGACCATTTGTTTAATTAACATTATCAGCTGACGTGAGTCACGTTGCATTGACACGTGCGCCGGTATGTAGGTTGTGCTCAAAATTTCGACACTTTCTTCCATTTATTACAATTCATTCGTTCTCACTGGTTTATCATTTATTTATTTATTTATTTATTTATTTATTTATTTATTGAATGATTTACTTCTATATTTATATACCTGAATCAATCAGTTTCAGTTTCGACAAAACTTCATCTGATATTTTCTTTTCTGGTTTTTTTATATAAAAACTTTAAAAGAAATGAAACATAGCGTGCTATATTAATTCTATGTCAGGTTTTTATTATCTGAACTTTATTGAAGGCATACCCAATCAGGCCCATATCAGGTATACCCTGCATGGTATTAATTCTCATTATTGTGGGATAACCGCCTGAACCGGCCCTTACGGGGTTCGCTTTTCATGGCATTGGTTGTAATGCATTTCAATGGCGCCGACGTTGTATATGGTTTACTATATCAAGTCCATTACGGTTTTGTATTCAACGCCTCATCATAGCTGGATCACGTATTGTGTCAAGACCTTATAGAGATTTAGCGTGGCCCTAATCAGGCTGTCTGAATACGATATAGAGACACGATACATTAATTAAAGTAACAACGGAACTATTCTATTATTCTATAATTAAAACGTTCTAAACTATTAAAACTGTTAAAACGGCTACTAAAAGTGCTTTGTTGAAAGACAACGTCGACTCATTAACAAATTGAAATAATTATTTCATAACGTAGGCAGTAAAATTTGACGAAATTATGTGGACACTTCAATTAACAGGGATATGACTTGTTTATGAAATAAACAATTACTGTGAGCAAACAAAATTTCATTCCATCACGATTATTAATTACTCAAGGCGGACAGTCCGCGGTGCAATTAGATCGGACAATTTTCTACAGCAATTAGCTCGAATTACACATTGCCGCTTTCTTCTTTTCAGCGCTTACTTCGCGTATTGAGTTTACGGCCTCTCATTTGATCAAATTCAATAAGACGCCGTTGATTGAATTATTTTTATTCGCATCGCCAAACGAGCGACGCCGAGAAGCGTAATATTTTAATGCTTCACGCCACGGTGACCATTGAAATCCGCCGAGAAATCCGGCGGTTTTACGAATGCCCGTCGAAAATGACGCTGCAAATAAGTTTTCTTTGCAATTAATTTTTGAATCAATCAATTAAACGCCGCTTTTTCTCACCTCTATTGAATTCTTTAATTCGCACTTTCAAATTTATGACGAATTTCTAATACAACGTTTTGGTTTTTGTAAACAATTTATAATTAAAATTAAATACACGGTTTCAAGTTTATTTTTTGTATAAAAAAATTCTTGTTTTTAATTTCAAACGATTAAATATGAAACTACTAATATGACTTTGAAAATGAAAGTTTTTCTTTTTAATAACCGAAGTACAACATCGTGAAGAATTTGCTGAAATTTAATGATAACTTCGAAAACTATTAGAACAAATCGAATCAAACATAAAATTTATGTAAAAATTTCGCAACGCTTTGTCTATTAGTTAATCGGCACTTATGCGCTTATCGCAGTTATAAATAATTTCACTTATGGATTCGGCTTTGCACAATCGCTCCGCCTCGGGAAAATTAAAATTCGCCTTTCAGCCGAGCATTTACATAACTTTTCCAAATTGCATGCAATTTTCTACTCGCCAAAGGGGAGTACAAATCATACGTCACTTTAATGCCGCGGGTAAATATCAATTGGACGATACTTCGAAGATAAACGCCGCGTCGATTGCAACCTATCGAGCGATCCCCAATTCGCGGAAATACTTTTGACATTTAACTAACGCTAATTGATTTTGTGCAATAACCTGTGCGCCGCTTTCATTGAAAACGTTGTACCATTTTTCATTGCAATAACTGCAACGGCGAGTAGCATTTTGTTATTAAACTGGAAAAACAAATGTATTTTAAGTGTCTTATGCGAAGACACTTAAAAAAAAAAAATTAATGGTATCTCACCGTAAGACACCTTTTGCAAAAAAGTCATTTCAAAACGTTTGAACGTCTTCGTTAAAAACATTCGTTTTTGCAGAGTAAAAATTAAGCAATTTTGGGACGTCACAAAAACATTAAAAAAATTTATTGTATTTATTATGGTTATTTAAATATATGGTTATTTAATAATGTCTTAATGGTTGCTGAAGAAAATTATCCTTGCCGTTCTTCACTGATTTCGAACTATTGTGATCCATCGCATACATATTAAATTGCAAAAAAGAAACAATATATACTTTTATAACAAAATAAAACTTGTAATAATTTTTGTTGCAATAACTATAAGAAAATTTGTATAAAAAGAGAACAATTTAAAAAGAAAATCACGTCCCACGATAAGATCATATTCGAACATTTCTCATATTTAACAAGAAAGCATCTGAAACATGTGATCATGTAATAACGTTATTCGCATCTTATCAAAACTTTTACTGCGAGATGCCACTTCCTGCTTTGGAACAGTGCTCCGGCCATCAAACGTAAAATTGTATCGCAAGCGCAATTAATGCAAGCAGCGTTGTTACACCGGCCAGAAGTTCCTCGTTTCACTTCCCGTGTCACTCGCGGCTTCTTCCTTTTTTTTCTCGCGTTTACTTGTGTTTACATTCACGATTGTGACGTAAAACCATAAGATATTACACTGAGAAAATGTCTCGTTCGTTAAGGTCATCAAACCAATTACATCATTATAGTAATCATATCTTATTGAAATAACCAAATTTGTTATTACTCAAATAAAACTAACGTTTTTTTTTTTTTTCTAAATTTATATATAATATAAGAAATAATTTTTATAATAATTAAAATATAAAGATTATGTGCATAAAAAACATTTATTTTAGTTAAGAAATGAAAGCAAATTTTGGAATTTTTGCGAAATATTCATTATTGAATTGAACGTTTTAAGAATGAATTATTTATAAAACGAAGAAAAACTCGATATCGTAAAACCTTTTTTCCTAAAAGTAATCCACACGGTTGCATAACAAAACCAATAACTTCATGCCGTGACTACGAAAATCAAACGAAAACATGTATATTTATGACACGATTCTTCGAGTCTCAACAATTATCTGCAACCGCGGATCTTTGGTGTAGTTATTTGGGGGAGGGTCGAAAAACGGGGATTTTCCGCCATGGGAATTCCCGTAGAATCACGGTTCTCAAGTTTTGAATCTCAATCGGCCCGTACGATTCGCGCTACATTTTATGCGGGCCGCGGCAATTAACGCGTCTGCGCGCAAGAAGTGGCGCAATCGCGCCGTTTACGCTTTAATTTTATGCGATATACAAATGGACGTGTGCCAGTTTTTAATCAATTCATCATGGGATGTTGACTCGTTTAATGTGTATTGTTCTACTGATTATGCGCTCGGTAAAAGTGTGTCTCAATGTATCTTTTTTTTTTCACTAAATGTCATCGCGGAATGCAAACATATTTTGAATATTTTAATCAACAGCTTATTTTCCAATTAAATAACAGATTTGAGACATTCAGCTATCATCTCCAGTTAAGACTAATTTTATGCATGTATGCAAAATTGAATAAAATTTTTCCCCTAAATTGGAGTAAGCATTTTCTATAAAGCAAATTTGCATTTATTTAAATTAAACAATTTTAAAAGACTCGTCGAAAATTAAGAGAAAAAGGTGAATATTTGCACTAATGTTGAAAGCTTTTTTTTGTTTTTTTAATGCCTGCAAATTTGTTTTATCAAATTATTTACTTAAATTTCGGGAAAAAAGTACCTAAACATTTTTCTCAATGTATTTCAAACGATAAGTCATTCTTTTATTAAGATATAAAAAGGAGGTTAATTGAACGTAAATGTCTGTTTTAAAATGCAGGAAGAGTTCAGAATAAAAACACAAAACCATGCGAAATCTCGTGAAAAGTATATACAATTGACAAGACACTTTCTGCTTATCATTTCGCGGCCTTTAATTTCGTTCAGCCGGCATCGTCGCTGTGCATCATTTTCCTAATCAATTATAGAAAAGTAAAGGAAGTGAAAAGCACTGATAAGGCGTCGTTAACTTTCTTATAAAGTCCGTAGATATTCAAATGATCGTTTCAGTTATCTTCGTTGAAGCAACGGTGAAACTTGTCATCGAAAATGAAGATGTTATCTCCCAGGTAAATTGCAAAAGTAACG
The DNA here is from genome assembly GCA_022817685.1 of Aradophagus sp. ZL-2020. Taxonomy (NCBI): domain Eukaryota; kingdom Metazoa; phylum Arthropoda; class Insecta; order Hymenoptera; family Scelionidae; genus Aradophagus; species Aradophagus sp. ZL-2020. Next base: position 2,508 of record JABFOV010003222.1, on the reverse strand, counting down.
TATTATTAAATAATAATATAACACTTTGATATGACAAAAAAGCAACTGAATTAAGAAACGAGTTTCTAAAACATATAATATCACGATGACACACATCGGCGGACAATATTTCCCCATTAGGATTAGCTAGTAGTTCATTTATTTAAAAGGCCTTTTATTTCTACGAAATACGAAAGCGATGGTCAGTGTGGTATTGATTTTACGATTGAACAATGATGATTTCTGCCTCAATTCCACGATATAAAACGTATTATAATAAATTACAGATTGAAAAGGGAACTCGTAATAAATTAGCAAAAGTGTTTTATTATCGATTGAAACGAATGCAATCAATCGTCGCGTACAAACAAAATTAATTAACCGAGTCATTATGCTTGAACCAAAACAAATGATTTCGAAAGTGGAAAAAAAGGAAAACATTATCTTTCAATTAAATTGAAACGGAAGGTCACTTGACATTAACGTAAATTACTTTTACCAACGTAATCCCATTAATCAGTCGGACAAATAATTAAAAAGTAATTACTTAACACTCGGCGTGTATCAAAACTCGCGTATTGAAAAATAACCGTTATTTATGGCGCCGGACTTTCCATTCCGTACCGATATTCTACTTTTTATCGTCAAACGATCGAGCGGTCAATTTACTTCCACTCGACAAAGTCGGTGAAGTTGGGCTGTTTAATAACTCAATTGAAACGTTTGCTCGTAGAATCGAATCCGTTTGGTCGAAGAGAATCATCGGCGAGTCGGAAAAGTGCGCGGCGCCATCTCGCGAAATCGTACGATAAATTTGCATCGAATGGCCCGCGGGATTTCGAAGTTGAGAATTGCCAATTACCGCGGTAACAAGCCAAATAAAATCGGCAGATAGCATCGAAGGGAAATCATAACCGCGGAAGAACTGCGCCTTAATTTTACTTGAAGCGCGACTCACGTTCGCCAATCCGCTATGTCTTTCCCACATTCTGCTTGATTATCTTTCGGTCTGGAACAATGAACGATAATCAGCTTTTTGATCATTTGAAATCCTGATTGCAGGCAGATCAAGATCCCGGGCAAGAATGACTACGTTTTCAGCCAAGGTGGAAGGGATTGAATGGCGGATTCGTAAGTTTCAGATAAGTCAATTTCAATTTTAAATTAAATGGACTCGGGGGATTTTGTTCTTATTGTTGCACTGTTTATGCAATACTTAATAGAAAATTTGATTATGACGGCTAAATTACTCAGTTGTAGGCATTACAGGCATTTATTTGAGAGGTCAAAAATTTTCAAATGGCAATTCTGGAGAAACTGTAATAAAAGTTATAAAGAAACAAAATACAATTAAAAAAACTTTGCTTTTTTAAAGAAATTTCAAAGATACACTATCAAATACCATTTTCGTCGAAGAAGAAAATTCGCCGTTGATTTCACTACGATTCGCGTCATTTTTACCGTTTCATTTTCGTGGCATGTAAATATTTCATTATAAAATCATAACATTTATTCATAGCTTGAGGACGTAACGGTATAATATAAGCCTTTAATAGAAATATACAAACGTAACATTATTTTTACTCGCATCAACGAATGCAATTTACAAAAAAAAACACAAGTGATTACACGTTCCACGTCATCAAATTTCGAATTTCTTCAATTTCATCACAATTAGTTTTATTATTAATATCATTTAACTAATAATCAACTAATCAATCGATAAGAGAAAGGCTTTTGAATTTGTTTTTATTTTTTCTTTTTTTTTTAATTATATCAAATAATCTTTCCAACCATTAACTACAATTTACGCAGACCAGACGAATTACGAAGGTTTAAAATAGACCTTCAACACAGTCATTATTCTACCGTCTAATAAAGAAAGGCATTCTACGGCGAGCGAAGCCAAGCAAGATTGATTTCAATGGTTTCGAATCGATCGGGACGATTGATCGTTCTCCCGGATAATCCCCTGTTTCGCGCCGAAAAATAAACGAAACGTGTTGGCTAACGACCCAATAACAAACGATGCTATCGGAAAACAAAGTCGCGCAACGTTATCGTTCACTTTCCCCTGGCGATCGGACGCTAATCAATGGCCCGTAAAGCCGAGACCTGATTATAAACCGGCCGATATTGGTCGGCGCGATCGGCAACATCCGCCGAGTTAACGACGTCACACGTGACGTTTCGAACCGGCAACGAACAATCGGCGAGCCCCGGACGAACGCACAAAAGATAACGGGAAAAGGCCGATCGCGACGCGGAAACGGTCGCATTCCGATCAGCTTCCGATTGCGATTTGATGGCGAAAAATCGTTACGTAATGGCGAGTCAATGGCCCGATCGAGCCTGGAGGAGGAAAAGCGCCGATAACAATTAGCGGGGGGGGGGGGGGGGGGAACGGCCGTAAAGGGGGGAGAAAAGTGTAACCAAATAACACAGGTTCTTTAACAACTTTCCCAGACACAAGAGTCTCCAATCAACGCGTGTATGCTCCTCTCACGTTAAAAAAAAGAACGCATATAG
>JABFOV010003221.1:0-17101 GCA_022817685.1 Aradophagus sp. ZL-2020 | reverse complement strand
CACTGTGTCTACACTCTACGACACGCCACAGTGAAGATAGACAGTTGTCATCTTCGTCATCCACTACTTCCACCACTGTTGACTACTACTGAAGTGCTTCTCTTCATATATTTTTTGTTTTTTTTTTTTTACTATACAGCGCCCACCGGAATATACACACTTTATATCGTCGGCAGCGTCAAATGGGTATAAAAGACAGAAAAAAAAAATCCCTTTGCTTCCAAAAAAAAAAAAAAAAAAAAAAAAAAGTTGGGACCCACGTTGGTACTAACCTTAAGTTTTTTGTTCCAACGTAGATTCTAACATTATTTTTTTTTTTGTAAGACTCACTAATATTTTTATCCATAAAAGAAAAACGAATTTGTCTTATTAATAGTATTTATATTATCCGATAAAATGTGTTATACACATTTGTACAAGAAAACTGACAATTTTTGCAAACTTTCAGTGCCTAGCAAGGCTTGGTAACCGATCGGAAATGTTTGCAATCGATTGTCAATTTTCTACGGCAATTTTCCGGTTGGAATGATCTCTCTATTTCCATTCACTTTTATTGAGTAATCGACAAAAAAATGAAAGAACAAAGAAAAAGGGAAACAGGGGAGAAACAGAAATACGGTTTTGTAAAAATGTATAACAATAATGTTTTCACTTTCATGATCAAACTCATTGGACTTTAAAGTTGAATCATAAATGTAACCAATGGAGTTACAGCATTTAAAATTCTACAACGACCTCATTCGTTAACAATATATTGACAATCAATGTGATTACCGAACTTATGAAATATATCAATATAATCTATCTCAACGATCAATTTATTTATCCATTCTCCAACTATCGCGGTCGCCTACATTGTCTGTTTGATTATCTATTTTGATATAGATAGCCCTCAGTGAACGATGGCAATGAAAGTAGTAATTTTTTATCTAAACTCCAGCGAACTCTCGTACTTAATTTCTCTCTATTTTTGGTAAAAGGGTTAAGAAAAATAAGAGTAGGACGAAGGAGGAGGAGGAGTAAAATTGAGTGGGACAAAAGAGTGAAATTGGAGAGAAAAGTTGGCCGGCGGAAAAAGTGGAGGGGTGGGAAGAGAGGAAGGAAGCGGTTGAGCGCGTGGCGGGTCGCGACGTAGGCGGGGGTTATAAAACGTAGGTACCATTGAGACTCATGCTGTCGTATTGCTCGGTCTGCAGGGGCTCTCGATAAATGATCGGGTCCATGCCGGAGAAGTCGGCGACGGTGCCTGTATAGAGCTCGCCGTCGACGTAGACAAAGGTGCTATTATGCTGGGGGTCGTAGGCGCAAAGCGCCTGTGCGCTGCGCTCGCTGACCATCGTGTAATTGCCGGCGTGCACCAAGTAATTCCGGCATTCGGGCTTAAATGCGTTCGTGCCGCAGACCATCAGATTGCTCGGCCCGGTCTTCACCAGAATACGAATGTAATTCTGGCAATTCTCGTCGTCCTTTCCCTTCATCACGCACATCTTCACGTCCTGTTCCGGCGAGTACCACGTCAGCCGCTGCTGCTCGGTCAGGTCCGTTAGGCTCAAATTGTGCACCAGATTCCTGGAATCAAGCGAACCAATATTTTAATTCCTTCGCCGTCATACATTTGACAAAATCTGCACAAAATCTGGGAATATTTTATGAAGTTGAAGTTTCCAACGTTCATTAATAAAGGAAAACTAATTACGTATAATTTAGTAACACGTATTCTAATTAAAAATGAAAAACATTATACTTTAAGGCATTGAAATATTTTAGCCTCTTCTTGTGAAATTATGCAATCAAAAAAATACATTTGTATGAATAGAAGGATACAGATTTCATTTTCATTTACTAATAAACATTCGAAACTTCAAGAACATAATATTTTTCGATCGAAAATTTAATTAATCATTGTTTATTATTAACCATTCATCGAGGCAATCATATTGTATAAAACAGTATGTATCTTGTTCATTCTCGGAGTATAGCGTATATTACATTACAGATTTTCAAATTATTATTTGTATTTTATCGATTACAATATAAAATAAATGCAACATGTATCTTACAATATGGCTTTCTTGGTGTTGAAAGAATAAATGAATGACATCAAATGTTTTTGATGTGTCTTTTAATCGCTAATCGACCGAACGACTTGATGTAATAACAACTTCGACTTCAACTTTATGACATTGTTCATCTTCTATTTTACAACGTGAAGATAATAATATACTTTTTCCAGTGTAGTACAAAAAAAAAACTGTGAAGATTTTTCCTTTTTCATTTTTTTCAGCAATGCAAACTTCAAAATAAAAACTGCTTCTTTGAATGAGTATACATTTTTTAATTAGTATAGTCAAATATTTTGGTCCACTTGGTGAAACAAATCCAATATCTATTAAATTCATTCGCAAACTCGCTATCGATTTAAAATACTGATAAGACAATTGAAATACTAGCCCCCGCGTCTCTTTAATTAACGAATAAAAGTTTAACGAACAAACCAATCGAAAAATATGACTTTGAAAAGCAATTGATGATAGAGACCGGCTGCAATTTAGTTGAGTATTAATTATCAAGTTTCCCACGTCTAATGGTATTCATTGTCGCGGAGACATACATTATTTAATCCGCTATAATAGTTTAAAACAGCGCAAATAAAGTTGATTTTAAATCAAATTATTATTCTAAATACTTTTTCCCTCTGTTACATAGATACTTACACACTTCAATCAAATCGAAAACATGTATTTTATCGATTGTATATACAGTCAGAAAATGTTTAATTGTAATAACTAAAGTTTTACGGTCATTATTTTTAGAAAAAACCACTTAAATAAAAATTTCAACCATTTGAAAAAAAAATCTTGATGGTACTTTTTTTTTACGTCAGAATATTTTCTTTAGTCTAAGTTCAAAATTTTTAACTCAAGTATTGATTACTTTAACAAATAATGATTTTGATTCGAATGCTTTTCTTTAACCTCGAATCAAATTATTGAATCAAATCATCGGTAACTTTAATTGTTTTCCTGAAAACACAATTCCAATTTTCAGCTAGTATACCTTCACTAATTACGTGGATTCCATTTGGAAAAACTGTTTGCATCAAATTCCCATTTCGCGTTAATTTTTTATTTTCCCTTGCGAATATCAAATTATAATCATTAACAAATAATCACCGCTGGAGAAAAACCCAGCCGAGGTTGTATCGAATAACTCACCGGCCAATCATAACGACGTATCGGAGATTATATTAATTTGGTTAACGAATCCGAGCGTGCGCATTAAGAAACAATGCTGTTTCGCTTATTGATTTTCGTCAATAATTACTTATGTTTAATTGGCAATGGAGTTTGGCATTGATAATTAGCGCCGTGCGAAATTTGCACGCAAAAGCCCAAACAAATTACAAATTAACTAATACAGTTTTCATGACGCATTGTGTGCATTGACATAACGTCGGGCTAATTAAAGTAATTTTATCGGCAGTCGCTTTGGCGGAAGGATCGCAAGAGTCACATTTCATCCGTGTAATCGGATAATTAAGGTCGTATCGAGATTTCCGTTTGATTTTGTGGTAGAGAAACAACATTTTTCAATGAGTTAGTAATAAAGCTTCTTTTTCATCGAAAAGCTATATCAAAATTCATGATTTTGTGACAATAATATTCCATATCTGATTTATTTAAGTATTATATATTATAGACATTGAATTACATATGTTTTCATTTTTTTGTCTTTTTTTTCTTATTGGAAAATCTTTATACAATGAGTTACATTTGATTTCGTCTTATTTTGATGAATGCTTTTTGAATAAAATTAAAGTTTTTATTTAGAACCATTTTTAATACGACCTAATTCGAAGATATTTATAAACAGATTTAAAAAGACTTTTTTATCAAACACTCTTATTTTCAAAATTATTTTTATTAATTAACAAGCTCGTGTATTTAATTGATGTTATGCTAATTATGCAGTTCTCTTTATTCAGTAATTTTTTATTTTAACAGTAGCATGTTTGGAATAACGGGGAAAAAAAGTTGAAGAGCGTATGTCGATTTAATATCAGAAAACTTACATTTAAATAACATTTCAACGAATTTTAAATTTGATAAAAATTTCTACAAATGAACATTTATTTTATTGAACTATTGTATAAAAATGCCTTAGTATATAGAATATACAGAATAAAAATTTTTCATTTCCAATCACTACATATGTTGAATTATATTATATTAATTTTCGTTGAATTAAATGATTTCATAAATTAATTAATTAATTGAATCAATTTCGTTGAAAACTTTAACTATATAATTCTGCCCTCAATATGTTCATTACGGGCCAAAGATTTAATAAATAAATAAATATGGAAGTTGGAACGAAAAACTGAAATACCGCTGTCAATATTACACGTTGATTGATTTGAAATGAACGCTTTTTGCCGCGATAGAACCTGGTTGAACAATCGGCCGATGAAACGTAATGGTCCCTTTGATAAGAAGGACTTGGCGATGAATGACCGGCACTCGGCCGAGTAGTCGTTATCTTTTTCCCGCGACTCGTTTTTTCATCGAAAGCCACGGGGCAATTTGCGAATGACACTTAAGCGCTTATCAAATTACACAGTCGACGAAATTTGACATTCAATTAGCGCGTCGCCGGACTCTCGAGCGCCCCACCTGCAACCTAATAATTAGCTTCATCTTGTCGTAATTATATATACTCTACAATTAACCCGTCAAATTACTACACAAGGATTTGATTAGCGCGGCGGGTGCTTTGTGTTCACGCAGACATTGTAAACAATCAGTTAGACGTCCAAATATATTGATTCCAATAATTTGACGCCGCTCGAGCGATTTTACGCGGACTCGTCTTCCGCCGCGCGATTTCACGACAAATAGTCCTTTACGGTCAATTTTCTCGCACGAAACAAACGGCTACCTGTTTGTGCCATAAACGTGTCAACAGATTAAATCTCCTGTTACCATAGTTAGGCTATTAGAGGCAATTTGTTGTATTATTCAAACCACCGTGTTCAAAGTTATGACATTTCAAGAGTCGATTTTCTTGTGCAATTTATGGTGAGAAAATCAAGTTAGAGAATTGCTAAAAGTTACTGTTAAACTCTTTAGTAAGACTTCTTTTCTAGTGATCAAAACTTTTATCACGAACAATAAAGTTTATTTTCATTTTAGATAAAATGGCACAGTGAAAGATCATCCGCTATCTATATACGATTTTTTGTATAATTTAACGGAAGTGTGATAATGATTTAAGGTTTAGGGTGTTTTTAAATAATATTGTTAAATTTAACAATTTTTTACAATAAACATAATCCAGCAATTGGAAGAATGTTTTTTATTTTGTAAAAATTAATTTTTTATTTTTGTTCGAATGCAGAAATTGCCAAAACATGTTTTTTCACCTGAAAAGTTTTGGCAGTTTCTGTATTCGAACCAAAGAAAAGAATTAATTTTTACAAAATAAAAAAACATTCTCCCAGAGTAGTACAATTGCTGGGAAATGTTTATTTTTAGAAATTGTTAAATTTAACAATATTTTTTAAAAACACCCTAATCTAGTAATAAAGTCTTGAAGAATCACCTTAATATGGTATGATTTAATGGTTTAAACGGTACAAGTAAATGACGAGATTGGTACACTTTCATCATTTAAGTGGCGACTTTGATTATTTAATAGCAACTTTTGCTATTTAGTTTCCTCACTGTATCGTGAACGGTAAATGTCAAAGAGAAATAATTACTTTTAGTAAAAAATTCTAATCAGCAAAATAGTACACTTGTAACGTTCGAATTTTTATAATTCAACGAACGGAGTTTTTCCCGCGGTGGTTGGATTGCATATTTTCATACCGAAAAATGTGGACCATAAATTTTACTTTGCGCATCCGCATTTCAGACAGGTCGGACAGCTTTTTTTTCAAAGAGTGTTTATTTTAAGAGACGGTCTGAAAATTGATGGAAGCGCTGCCAGACGCCACGATACGGGGAATCAGCATAAACATTCATTTAGCAACTGTATGGAATTGCGTTCTTTAATCAGAGCAGGTAGTTTGCGCGCGGTAGGTAAGCGCAGCTTTTGATCGGATTATACTAACTGCTTCGCTGATTGGTGCACGTACACACCAACGCACACCCGCGTACCCAACAGCGGCGTAAATAAATTTCTCATCTGGCTTTGAGAATCAAGAGCAATTAATACCCGATTTTGCATTTCCGCCCGCCCTTCAAGGAGGAATTGGTCGCTTTGCCGATAACGGATCGCAATAACCATCTCTCGTCCCTTCCCCCCCGCGTGCGCTCTCTCGCTTTATCGCCATTCCAATATAGATTTCCCGTCAAAATAAGCCAAATCGCGGCCATCAGTAACATTATCAATTATATTCAAAGTTCGCGGTTTCATAACATATTATTCACACCTGAGAACTTTAATTACTTCTAACTGCTGCCTTTTCGATAACCAGAATAACTCATTGGTTTTGTTGCAACAAATATGCCTTATTTACACGCGAAAAACAGATTTGCCGGTTCAGCGCTTTGCACGGTGTTTTAAGGCACGCGGGACAAAATTATTTATGATAGTATTGAAATGAATGTTATGTAGGGAATTTTGATTTAACGTACTCGATTAATGTTCGGGCTAGTGTATATATATAATGTTTTGACGCTAATTTTTAACACAATGTTGTAAATACATAGACTAGACGGAGAGAAATTACAACTAATATTTAGTCGCCAACATCGTGAGTAATTATTAGTAATGCAATGAACTGAATATTACGTGTGATACCATATAAATAGTATAAATAGTACATTATATTATAATTATAATTATAATTATAATAGTACATTTATGTTTTAATTATCAGCAAAAATTACTTTTATAAACTTATTGAGACAACTGAATAATTTCTCTCGAAATTGCTCTCCGTGTACGACTTAAAGCTTTCAATTCTTTCCAATACAATTTTATAAGTAGATGAATTTTCAAGTTGTTATAAAATTTAAATTTATCGCAGTCAATTTTTTTTCACTGATGCTACGAGAGCTTATTATTATTATTATTATTATTATTATTATTTTAAAATTAAAAAAATGTTTTTCCAACATTGTAACAAGTTTTGAAAAATACAAGATTTATATCAGCAAATTTGCTTTTTGCGTGCGAAAAGTTTCTAAAACTTATTATTATTATAATAATCATGATTTCACAAATATATTAATAATATACCATACTGTTAGAACTTTGTCATGAAACTTTAATACGACGCTGCTGAAAGCACGTTTCACATAGGCATAATAAAATAAATATCCTCAATTATGAATGCTTAGTCTCATGTATATTAAATTCCGAATATATTTGTATTAATTAAAGTTGAACGCAGTTCTTGGTCATCGTTTCGCAATATCGATTAAATGCCACGTTCAATTTTTCAATGTGACTTTTTTCCGTGACACGTAGATTATGAAAAATTTAAGTAAATAGCTAATGATTAAAGCAATAAATACAAGTAATAAATAAATGCAAAAATAAAGTAAGATCATAATGAATTTGCCAAAAATAAACATTAATTTGTGAACATTTTTACTTGACAACTTCAAACCAATTTATAGATTCTTTTTTATTTAAATTTAAAGGCAATAATAAATTATCTAAATCGTGGTTCGTTGAGTCGCCGTTATTTAAACCAGGGGCTACCTGATTGCGTGGATGCAATGAACGTCAATTGGTTCGGCGGCGATCGCACGTATAAAATAACATTTTGAAATACGGTTAAGCTAATTTGAATGTATAAATAATAGAAAGGGTGCAAATATTTACGAACCGGGAGCTATGCAAATAATACAAATATTTTATTCATGGCGATCGAATTAAACTAAAAGAATTATTTGGATTTGCGTGGCAAAATATTGTTGGGAAATATAATAAAATGCAAATGCAACGGTGAGCGGTTTTATGGAAAACAGATGTTTCGCCACGACGGCTAACAGAAATGACGCTGTCGTAAGGTACGCGAGTGAGAAACGCCAATATTGAGAGAAAGAGCGAGAGTAAAAGAAACCGAAATGCGAAAAAATCAAAGCAAAGGAACGTTTTCATGTTTGATATTTAAGGCTACATCTGGATTGAATTTCGCGAAAATAATTATATCAGTTTATTCCGTATTTGCTGCATCTACGATTTTAAATTGAATTAAATTCACTTTAATGGTCAATCGGGCTTGACCAATCGATTTTATCTTGTTATTGGAGATGGTGATTAATAATAACGTAAAAGTCACTCTCAAAGACGTTTTAGTTAAAAATAATAATCGTTTTCCGTATTACTTGTTTGATTGTAATCATTTTTGTGCAAAGTCCAAAAAGAAAAAAAAAAGATATGATATCACTAATCTTATTCTACATTTTTTATTCACAATTTTTACAATGTAACTATGAACACTGCACAATGAAAACTAAAGAAAAATGTAAAATAAAGTATAAAAAATAGTTTCACAGAAAACATTGAAGTATATTTTGCAATTTTCTCCCACTAGTATACCGAGAAAACCATATTGTAAAGAAAAGTGAATAATCTTGTTGAGCCAGCAGAATTATCTTGTACCCAAGTTTACTGAAATATTTTCAAGATTTCTTTGCGCGTGTAGTAAAAAGTACGTATTTAATTCTGTAACTTATAACCTATAACTCGGCGTAGCAGGTTCGACCCACCTGAGTTGTAGGTGGCGTTTTTTATAATAGCAATCACGTTAGTTGTAAAATTAATTTTACATTTTACCGATCATGAAACTAACGTAATATATACAGTACGAAATGGTTTTATTGGTGTAAATGAGTAATAATGAATTTTTATTTTATATATTTTTTTTTTTCATTCAAATTCAACAAATTTAAATTCTTATTCATAGAAAAAGAATCACACACGAAAAGAAACTATTTTAATGAAAGCGTTTTTCAAGGATATAATTTACCTTCCGCCAACTAGAAGATAGTTGCCGTCTCGCAGCATCAACCGAAAATAATCTGTGTGCGTCTCGTTGCCGGTGAATCGAAACACGTCCTCTGCGCCTGTAAAACAAAGAATTTGAGTTACATTTTCATCATATCGATTGCTTTCATTCAAGTACATTACACTAGTATGTTTCACTTCAAGCAGTTGAAGCGTATTACAATTGCTTCAAGTGTATTACGTTTGGTTCAAGCAAATTTCACTTGAAACGGTTTCACGTATGCGTGTATGGTTCAAATTTCAAGTGTAGCATCTACTTTGCAAAGTTAATGCGAACGAAAAACTGATGACCTTTGGCTTCGACACGACGAATGTTTTTTTTCCTTAACGCGCTACCATTGGTTACCGAAAGCCACCGTCAACGTCGATCCACGTCATTCACATTGACCTGGCTTATTTCTTTATTAGTTCTCCGTCATCTGGGTTATGTGGCTAAATTAATGACGAAACTGATTACTCAGAACAGCGAGCGCGCAATCAAAACGGGACAATCCCGCGCGCATGATTACGTTTCGTCAGTTAACGCGACAACAACGGTCAATAATGAACAACATTGGGGACGAAAATAAAGCCACGCGTTTTACGACGCCAAATGTCAATGGACGACGATAGCCGCGCACGATTAAAACAATTCATAAAAATACGCGTACATTGTTTTAATCAAATATGCTACCGCTTTCGAGCACCCTCCGGTATTCCCCGTCCGTTTTTCTCGACCCTCGACCCCTTGCGTCCATTAATTGGCTTCGTCGTTCCGCGAGAATGGCGCAATTTTCATTTATAATTACCGAATTTTTGTCATTTTCGTATAACCTGTTTGATTGAATTCACCGGCGGTCGAACGAAAAAAGGTGGCGGGAGGCGAAAATACGGGCGAAACGATTCGCTTCATTGACACGGCAATTCACAAAAATCGTTTCACATTCGACGCCGCGAATTAGCAAATTTACCAGCGTTCTCATGTTAATTAAAAGGCTTCGAAAGCCTGGCAAGTTTATTGAAATTAACGCGCGAATGTTGTAATGTTTTTCAGCGACGCTCGGAAGAAGCAGGGGGGAAAAAACGGGGATAGCGAGAACGAAGAAAAAGAAGCGAAATTCAGGATATTGAAACTGCGATCCCGCGAACATCATTAAGGAAGCATCGCCTTTGTGACGTAAAAATTCCATCAACTCGCGTTTTACGCTGAATTATATGACTTAATTAAAATTGAAATATGAACATCATAAAAGTTCCGATGCGATGAAAATTTCGACCGAATTTTATGACGCCCGTTAACACGAAGCAGAGATGTCGCACGGCTGAAAAACGGCACGTTTCTTTTGTCAGTTTCAAGTGCAAAGTTGCACGTGCTTTCGCGCCGCGCTTCTTGCGCGCCGCGCTATTGAATTTGATATTAATCAGAGATGTCAAGCAAAATAAATAACTATTTCAGAAACTTCTTTCAGTCCTTTTCTTTTCCGCTCCTTTTTCTTTTCGCTCTCATTTCGAAGCTCGGACTCGACGCAGAATCGATCTCGACAATATTTACCTCGTGCCACTGATATCCATTACATCGTCGGGCTGAATAATTGCGGCTAATTTGTTACAATGCACGTCATTAAGCAAGTTTAATAACGTTAATTCACAACAGCCTTCAATCGTTGTAAAGTTGGCCGTGCGCTACATTACGCGCGAAGTCTATTTCACATTGAAAAACCGGAGTGAAAGTTACTTCTTAAATGATAGAGCGGTACCAATTTCATCGTCCAAATATTGTGGTTTTTCATTTAGTAACTTTCCCTTTTCGTTTCCCTTGGTGTGATAAAAGTTATTACTACTCGAATAATACTTTCCAAAGGATAAAAGTCTCAAGTTTTACCATTAAAAATTAATTTATTCTGATAGTGTATTCTGCTTTAATATTTTATACCTATGTCTATTTTAATATTTTTATTAGTAAAATTTACTATCTGGTAAAATCGTTTTACGTTTCTTTTCTTGCAGCACATTGTAAGAAACTGAATTTTAAAGTAATACACTGTAAAATTAAAACTGAACTTGAAAATCTAACCAATAAAATTACAAAACAATCTGTGACAACCTCATTTTTTATAATTTCAAGATCAATTTTAATTTACAGTATTTTACTTTGAAGTAAAAGCTTTTTCTTAACAGTGTGTAGTAAAAGTTATCGAGAAATAAAATTATACCAGTTTCGCTATTTGAATGGTATACTTGACCATTTCAATAGTGATTCTTATCACCATTTGTTTCTTTCAGTGCAACCATTCAAATTATGAACTTGAGAAAAAATATTGCAACTCTCCCAAAACGTGGTTCTGCTTTCCTCCACGTGCGACCGTTAGTTCCGGTTTGACACAAACGAGATTAAGTCGGTCGATCGACTGCGACGACTCGCTGACGCGATAAACGCTTCGTTGAGCCGCGTTAATCGAAAACTGTCGTATTCGCGCGGCAAGTTTTCTATTACAAGGGCCGAGAATGGCCTTATTTCTGCGCGCAAGTTCGAGTCAAGTAACTCAATTAACCGTTCGTTAATGACGAGAAACGCTCGCCAGGGATAATCGAGTCAATGTTTTACCGTAACACCGCGTGCTACGAAACTTGATACCAATTCGGGCGCTGTGATGCAAAAACGGCCACCGACGATACGAATTTCGCGGCTGCAATTTTTCGCCACATTACACTGTGCCGGCGGATAAAAATAATTGCCGCCTTTTTCTCTCCTCCTTCCTTACCGCTCTTAACCCCTCGCTTTTTTCGGAGAAAGCGCCTCGTTTTATCATTGCGATTTTTCGTTAACGAACCAAGCGGTTTCGCGGAAAATCTCGCGTTAGTTCGCGCCACTGCGAATGGAACGAAACGTGTTTATGAAAACAAACAACGAAGAAAAAACGTCGAGCATGTTTCGAATTTTCATAGTTCGGGGTGGAAGGGAAATAGGCGGTAGACCGCTGGCTCGGCCCGTAAAGCGTGACGCGGAAAATGGACGGCGAGGGGACGAAACGAAGGCCGGACAATGTGCGGCCGAAGGCACTCAAAGCAAAATGACAGATTGCTCAAAAGTTGTTGAACTTTGCGGGCATTTTTCCGAACAAACAGCCGACACATCGGGACTCGGCTCGATTTTTCACGTCGATCCGGGCGCGTCTCCGGCGAGTTTGGTCGGCTGACATTGTCACTGCGGCCCGGTCACGTCGCGTCGAGTCGGATTAGTATTGCCGACTTTCTAATTCAATTTCATCGTTGCCAAAGACAGGTGTATCATAACATGGTCTCGGATGATGAACAGCGTTCGACCGAGGGCAAATGAGACCGGACATTAATGTGCTTTATCATTTGAGCGTCTTTACAATTTTCAGGTCAGATTACGTATTGTGCGTTTAAAGTATACCGATGTTAAAAACATTGACAAGTGTTTGCAATGTTAAATGCTCGAGTATTTTCTTTTAAAACGCATTCAAAATACTTGGCCTGCGCAGTGAATGAGCGCCAAAAAAGTTTAATTTTCTAACTTTCGTAATGGAAACAATTATTGTTGAAAATACTTTAATAAAGTTCACTTGAATTTAACTTTCAACTTATCGCAACTGAATTCAATTACATCTGAATTAAATTACATTGTTAGCATTCATTTCCATCGGAGGGACATTTTTTCGCGAAAACTTATTCGCAGTCAAATTTTTGTCAATAGTTTGGTTAAATCTTCTTTTCCTTATAAAATATAAGACGAAAGGAAAAAAAAAGATGAGAAAAATTGCAAGTTATGGAAACATGATTTCTTTCTCAGTTTTCTTTCTCTGGTTCAAACTTAATCAAGGCAAATTGAATATAATTTAAATTAAGAAGCCTCGTAAATGGAAAGCGGAACATCTCGTCAAATATTCGCATCCCCTCGAGGCACCTAACCTTTGGTACACTAATATTGGTTTGGGGAAAAAGTAATTTTGATTTTGACAACGGCACATCGCGCGTGTATAACTGTTTTCTCGTCAAATATTTACGTTTCCTGGATACACCGGAGTGCGTGTTACGTATTCTTTCTCTTATGACCACTTATTTGCTTCGGAAGAAAAGTTTTGCCCCATCACTTTCAAGAATTATGGTAAAAACTATTTCAGCCACCCTTAAATTCACGAAAAAAAGAAGCAGAAGGAAAAAAAGGAATATAATATTGAAGGAGCTTTCAAAGAAGAAAATTCAGTGAACAATTTACGTGAAATCGCAATCGCAAGAATGGAGTTTTCACAAAAACAAAGCGACGTCGTAATTTTTGTTTGTGAAAATTACTTTCGAATGAGAAACGTGAATCTGCGAATATGAAAATAATATCACTCTTATAAAACATATTGATTCTGGAATTTGAAATTTTGATAGCAACCTAAAAAAGGATCCGCAAAGAAATATATTGATTTTCATCATACACTGATGGAAATTTTAACCGAGTTTTTCCCTTAATTGGAGTAATCATGCTCTGTAAGGCAAAATTGTCACGTATTTAAACGAAATAATTATATACCTATTTCCTCCAATTTTTGCAACTTTTGCCTTATAGAACACGTTTATTCCAATTAGGATAAAAATTCGAATAATTTTTTATCCTGGTACCTTTATTAATAGTAAAAACACGAACGTCAATTTAAAGTTTGAAATTCAATATCAATTTCAGCAATATTATTAAACACCTTCGAAATGTCCTTTATGCTCATCGATTATAGTTTGAATGTTCGAAGTGGTGGCCAAAGGTAAAAATAAAGCGACGCACTTTTTGTGACAGATCCCGTTGTCAAAAAACTGTTACAATCATCAGAGCGAATTGCGCGAATGGAAATATCCAGGGGCAGAAAACATTTATCAGGACGGGGAAAGAGCTTGGCACTTCTCGTCGACAAATTCGCACTTCGTGTCTTGCAATGAAAAATGCCGTGCAAGAGGTTCGGCAGAAAAAGAAAGATGAAGGATGAAAGAACGCGGCGATACCGGGCAGCAAAATTACACCTACATAGGTATACAAATATAGGGTCGGACGAAACTCATTAGGGCACGTATCGATTGGTCGCAAGGAGTCTTGCCGAACGAATTAACAGTCGGCGTCCACGGTGAATCTCATGAATACATTTGCGAGTCGAGTGGCCTGCTTGTAAATTTACCGCGGAATTAATTTCGCCCAGGTACGGCGAAAAAAAAAATTCTTTGTGCTCGCGGATTTATTTCGCACACGAGGCCGCGGTTGCCGGTTTATTGAACGCAAAACTACAATTACGGGAAAGTTTCGGATTTAACAACCTGACGATTCGCCAACGTGGCATCCCGTTTCTCCCTTTTTTCTTTCATTTTTATTTATTTATTTATTATTATTATTTTTTACAGATATTAAATTCCGTTTGTTGAACATTTAACGAACGAATCACGCCCGACTTTTAATTGACGATGACGGTTATAGTTGGAAGATATTTTTCGCGATAGTCGATCGTGCTTATTTTTGATTTGATGCTCTCAATTTTCATTAATGGTGCTTTTGCTGTAATTTTTGTTCTGTATTTCGTGGTTTTAAATTGAAAATTTACATATTAGCGCCATCGAAGTAAATTATAATTTAATTCAGTTGATGAAAGATTAAGTTACTTTTTTAATCGTGCTTTGAAAATACGGTTTCACGTAAAAGAACAAAAAATCAAAGAAAAATTATCTACAGAGAAAGTTTCTTTGATAGTGAAAAACAATTTTTCGTGCTTCATATTAAAAGTTTCTTTTTTCCACTGAATTTTTTAATTGGACATGTGTTGGAACAATATGTTTGTAACTAAAAATAGTTTAAAACGCAGTCACAGGTTCCAATAAAATTGTACGGAGAATGTGGTAATTAATAATCCAATGCAATAACTGATTTTCAATAATTTGATCGAATTTAATTAATTAAATAGTCGAAATTAAGTGGATATTATTTAGTATTTAAAAAAACTGACCTAAAACTATACGTCGAGAGACAGATCACGTTCATCGAATTAAAAAGGAGATTCATCGTTTCACCAATGAGTTATTTTTTTTCAAGATTAGCAAATAATTTAATTAATTTCGTTTCGTAATGATTAACTAATTGGCGCATCATTTATGCGCAGTCGCCAACGAATGAATTGGTAATATCAACTATAATATTTTGATCGAATAAACCAAACTGTTGTCGAAGCAACCAAACTTTTTACTTAACGTAATTACTTATTAAATGATTATAGTGCATTGAATAAGTTGTATTAATATTAATGAGACTAATTTTACACGAGTTGTAATTTGAAAGTGCTAAAGAAAACCGACAACGGTTCGTAGGCAAAGCGGATGGACGTGCCACGAAAAGAGGTTACCTTGATAGCTATCGTTTGTGTAAACTGTTTATACAAACTTTATATCATAGTGGGTCCGCATTATACCAGATAAATTATGTAAATCATTTGCATTTAATCTATCTCGTGGTAGAACAATCAAATGAAAATGGAATTAGAGTTAAAATGTAAGTTTATAAATCTCACAAAAAAGAAAAAATGACACTTTCAGTGGATCTTTTAAATATAAAAAAATGTTTTCTGTTTAATATTAATTTTGCTTCTTAATTAATAGTATCGACGATTAACAAGTCCCGAGCGCCACAAAATTATGTTCGCCAGCTCTTCCTCCAACTCCAAGTGACCAAATCCAATCGATAACATTACGGATTCGTATCGCGAGAAACATTCGACGAATCACACAAGTCCACACATGGCATACGCTCGTTGCTGATTAAAATACAGTTCAGATTTTCTTACTTGATTATCGTCGACTTTTGATGGGCCGAATTTCAATCTATTTGTAATCCAGCATGACGGTAGAAATTTGAATTCAAAAAAGATAGAGCCGGGCAAAAAAGGCTACGAAATTGCCTCGAGTCCTTTTCTTCGCGAATTTTCATCACAGCGAAATCGATATTTTTCTTTGAGAGCCAACGTGCATTCTGATTCGATAAACACTCGACGACTCGACAGCAACTGAGACGGCGATGTTTGAGCGAGCAGCCGGCGTTTGCCTGTAATTTTTGTAATTATATGTAAATCTTTTAGACGTCGTCGGAGCGCGCTAATTTTCTCGTCGGAAATTAATTCGACGAAAGACACGACACCGACGACCGGATCAATCTATTTCTACGACTTCGCGCGTATAATATTAGCATTTATGTGTTTTATGGCATGGCCCACGTAGTTGATGCATCGGATCGTAAAAGTGCAATAAAATCTGCAGTTCTGTGCCGTTATGGCACGTTCGGTTGAGAATCATCGTTGCAAATCCGGGCCAAACATTAATCTTAGGCAGAACAAAAACCGAGAAATATGTCGACGGTGTTAGAGTTATATCGCTATTTTTCAACGTTTAATCTACATCATTCTAATGCGAACAACGGGACAAAATTTTCACTTCAAATCAATACATGATTTTTGTATTGACAACACTACATCAAACGTTAACTTCAAGATTTTATGTTATTACAAACAGTCATCTTTAAAAACGTCCTTTGATTTTAAGATTACTTTTTATAATAAGTAGATTTGTTGTTTAATAAATGTTATTCGCATATTATGACAATATTCAACAAATTACAAAATGATTCTGCTCTTTACAATATGGTTTTCTCGATGTAAACAACTAATTTTCATGTATTGTTTTGAAACTTTGGGCTTGCGTATTTGATTGTACTTATTTTCGTTCTGTCATTTCATCTTTTTTTTGTCAATTGTTTGCAAGAAAGCCGAGGAAAACAAGAAGAAAAGAAAAGCAAGAAAATGGTGATTTGCATTAATTGAAATTAAATGACGATTCGGATGAAAGAGGTTGTTCTCGATTTAAGTTCTTCTTTATTATTATTCAGTCGTTTCTTTTTAAAAGACACAAGTACAAAAAAAAAACGTAAAAAAACTTCCTAAAAAATTATTCCCTTCCGAATTATTATCATTAGACTTCCTTGCTCGCAGCTTACCTCACTCTCGCTATTACATTTGTTACGCATTTCTCACTTGCCCCTTGTTCGTTTTCTCCCTCTTCCTTGCGC
>JABFOV010003220.1:0-17103 GCA_022817685.1 Aradophagus sp. ZL-2020 | reverse complement strand
CTACATGATCTATGTTCTTTTTAGTCAAGGGTTTACCTGATCTTCATTGTTGTAATTGATTCTATCCTTTAATTTTGTTTTGTTCTCAACCGTATACCCTGTAAATATAATAAATATTAATTCAACAAATTGAAATTTCGTTTTTAATTTTAATTGTTATTGTTTTATGGTAAATTAAAACTGAGACAGTTTTATCGATTGAGTGCATACATAAAACCTTGGACATCAAAGCAAATAACTTTAAATACAGCATAATTTTTTAATCAATAATAAAAGCATCTTTAAAAAGTAATGGCATTTTTGTGTAATTTTAAATGTTTCAAATTTAAAAACAAACGAATCTCTGTTATAAAAGATTAAAAACAAACATTTATGCTGTTCTTGTACTAAAAAATCTATTATACAAATACTGGTATAGCTTCTCTTAATTTTTAATAAAATATAAATAAACAAAAAAATTGTACAGTAATCATTTTGCAAACATATATTTAAATTAAAAATTATTTGATTTAACTTTTTATAAATCATTCTTTGTGTTATAGAGGATGTTTATTAGCTGAAACTCAACAACGAAACTTTGTTTAACAAAATTTTTGGAAATACCGTTGGTTGAAAACATTGTAATATATACCTTCATTTTAAATGCACGTAACCATATATTCGTTTTTATTTATTTTATTTAAAATGTAAATTTACCGCATTATTTAACATTCGATGAAATCAGAAATCAGTAATTTTAAATGATTATATTGTATGTGTTTTTAAATGTTCAATGATAGAACTTTGCGAGTAATACTATTATGCTCTTATATAGTGGCAATATTTACATCAGTGTGACCAGTAAACAAAGATGGATTGTTGTCACCTTGATACATTTTATAATACCTTACGATCTTTTGTCCTTTTTTACTGGCAACCCTGCGTTTTACTCATTTATAAAATCAGTCTTATCGATTCGTTCAAACACGATATGCGGTTATATTCAGAGGGGTCTCGAGAATAAGTGAATGTCCAAAATGGCAAGTTTAATGTTATCAAGAATAGGTAAGATGAATTTGCTTAATTGTTAAACTGATAGTTAATACATGTCGGTGAAAAAAACATACGTTAAACGATTTTTCTATATCATGCATTAAATTTTATTGTTTCTTCAAGTGTTGTTCAAATTTCCGTATCTAACCTAAATAATTGTTGGGAAATAGTATATAATTTTATATAAATAATAACAAATAATAATAAAATATTTGTTTTATTTATCATAAATAAACCTGTAGTTATTTGTAAGTAGAATACAAAAAAATATATTATCTAATATTTTCGATTAATAAAATAATATAAGAAAGAAGTGTAAAAATATTTCATAAAAGATTAAATGTTTTCGTATTATAAAACATTGAAAAAAAAATACATTATTATCTTTAGACAACCTTTTAGTAAAAAAAATTAATTTCGTTTCTGTCCAACAAAATATTTTATACTGTAATGTAATAATATAGATAATTTTACATACAAATATTATGTAATAGAAGAATAAAGTTTTGAAATATTAATTTACGCAGAATTATTTAATTCATAATGTATTTTTCTTTCTTCTAATCATGTAACGTTAAATAATTCTTATAAGTACATTTATTATTTTCATATAATTAAAAGGAGATTCATTATAAAATGCACTATAAACTTGTAGGACCAGGAGCATTCAGAAATATTACAAAAATCGTCCAGCAACCACTTAGAACAAAATTTTATTGTATTACGGAAGATGAGCCAAAAGGTTTGAAAGAAATTGATAAAACAATAACCACTTTACTTTTGACTGAAGTCTTCCGAGGAATGGGTATTGTCATTGCTAATTTCTTCAAAGAGCCAGCAACTATTAATTATCCTTTCGAAAAAGGCCCTCTGAGTCCAAGGTTTAGAGGAGAACATGCTTTGAGAAGGTGAATTAAATTATTATTACAAAATTGATCTACTCTAAATTCTATATAAATTCATTATGCATTTCGATTTTAATATTTATAATTTATGATTCAGTGTATGAATTAAAAAAAGCACTATTTTTGTTTAGTAACAAATAATTTTATTTTTTTAGATATCCTTCAGGAGAAGAAAGATGTATAGCTTGCAAATTGTGTGAAGCCATATGTCCAGCACAAGCAATTACAATTGAAGCCGAAGAAAGAGCTGATGGTTCCAGACGAACTACAAGATACGACATAGACATGACTAAATGTATTTATTGTGGTTTCTGTCAAGAAGCTTGTCCAGTAGATGCAATAGTAGAGGTACATGAAATTTATACATTGATTAAGAAGATATAATTTACCTTAAATCAGTTTTTTAAATTTATGCTGTATGAGCAATACTATAATATAAAATTTTAAAACAATACTTCAATTTTTCAGGGTCCAAATTTTGAATTCTCAACTGAAACTCATGAAGAATTGCTGTATAACAAAGAAAAATTGTTGAATAATGGAGATAAATGGGAATCAGAAATAGCAACAAATATCTATGCAGATCATCTATATCGTTAATAAAATGATTGATCTGTAAAAAGAACAGTTCGGTTAATGATTCTTTTAATAATCAATTAAAAATAATTTATTTATACAAATCATGTAAAAATGTGTTATAGAATAATATAGAAGTCATTTTTATTGTATTTTGCTTGTTAATATTTGTTTAATACAATACAAACTGAATAACTTTAATTTATTGACGTACTTTTGAAAATTAATTAAATAGTTTTATTAACGTTTTGTTTATCTTTGCTACATAATTTCCAATTATACTAATTTTTATAAATTTGTTTATCAATACTATTAAATTAATTATATGAACATTTTTAACATAATAAGAACAGATATTGAAAAGTAAACGAAAATTAAAGAAGTAGGTAGATTGAATAAAGAAATTTTACTTTTTAAATTCAAAATAAACCTTTAAGCTTTGCCTATTTCAGCAAGTTCACGAATTTTTTTTATTAATTCACTGTTGTAAATCTTGTAGTTTATGCGCGATATGCCAACAACAGTTGTTTTTAACCTTAATTCGTCCTGAAAATATAAATTATTTGAATATTATTTATATCTATATATAGTTAGAATTACAACAATATTTTTCAAAAATTAGTAATTTAAAAATACATACACTAAAGTTCTCAAGTTTTACTCTGAGTTTGAAAATGAAAGAGCTTAAAAAGGACTCGTTAACTTTTTCTAAAAATAGTGATTGATTGGAGTCTTTCATTTCTCCAAGCTCTTGTGCGCTCATACCAAATACAATTTCTGCTTCATCATTGAAAGCAGTTACCCACTGATGTCCACTCCAATCTGAAAGACTCATCTGAAATAAAAAGAAAAAAAAAAAAAAAAAAGAAATTGAAAAAATTATAATTTTTTCAGATTTATTCAACTCTTTCTAATATTATTCTTGTTAATACATACTGAGGCTAAAAGTCTGTATTTGAAATTTGGATATTGTAGGTCACATTTTTCACATCTGTACATTGAATTATCTAGGTCAACAACCTGAAAACAAAATTACAAATTAATATTCTAATACATCTTAAAATATAGCCTGTATATGATTTATACATTTACCTTTTTTTTACAACCTTCAGCAGGGCAAGCTTTATACAAACAATTATCAGTTTTGATCAGATTAATAATTGCTTTTGCAGTGTATAAATTTGGTTTATCTGGATGACCATACATCTGATCTTTTGCATCTTTAAAGTCTAACCATGGCGCACCCGCACCACCAGCACCTGTGGTTTTTGAAATATTTACTGGAGTTTGTTTATCACCACAAGCACTGTACCAACCACGAAGTCTACAATAACGTATATTTAAATTAATTTATTGTTTTGATTTGCACATTAAATTTTATGATATATTCATGATATATATTATCTTACTTATGAGCTTCTGGTATATCAGGATCAATTTGTATCACTGAAGATTGAAGAGTACTTAAATTTTTTCCTCCTTGAAATTCTCCAATACGGACACTTTTTACTGCAATAATAGGATTATTTTCGTAATTGAAATTTTCAGCTTGTTGACCCCATAAAGTTAAACAAACCTGCAAAGTGTGGACAAATTAATTTTCCTAGAAATTTAAATTTGATAATACGAGACATTAAAGTTTTTTTACCATGGAGTTGCTATCATCTATAATGTGTACATCTCTTTTCCTTAATTCTCTGCCTGTATTTCTAGCTACCAAGTTCTGAACATCTCCTATTCCTTTTATAATGCCTATAATATCTGAAAATCACAATATAATTTTGATTCCTTGTGTTTGTTCTTCTTTCAGAAGTATATAACAGGTAAAAGGAGCACAAACAACTTACCCACAATATCTTTGGGATCTTTCTTTTCAATACTGTCGATTGGTACAAAATTATATTTTACAGTGGGAATGTCAGTGTTTGTGTCATCATGGCATGGAACAATTTCGGAGTCATTTCCTAATGTCATTTCGTAATCATTGTTGAGAACGCAAAATTGTTTATTTGCAGGTTTTAATGTACCTCTTGTAATATAGTAAACATTATTAACCTAAATACAAAATAAGTTATTTAAATACATTAATTGTAATGTAAATGTAGTGAAAATAAAAAGAATGTCTTATTTCAACAAATGTACCTCAATCATATCATAAAACTTTTCACATTGTTGTTTAAAAGCAGTGCAGCGAATTTCTCCACTTTCATCTAACAAATCCATACTGAAAAGAGTACCTTCTCCTCTTGCGTTACTCCATGATCGTTTTTCAGATTTGCTGGTTACGCGAGCTTTTATAACCCATCTAGAAGGCAAATAATAATAGTTAACACCTCTTAAGCTTAACATTAAAAAAATATACCAAACACTTTGATTTTAAATAAAATATTAAACATACTTATTTTGATATGGTGTCAATGCTGCAATAGGTGTTACATGAGGCGTTTCACCAATTGAAGAGTTTAGTTGTGGCGGTGGACCTATAAATTTAAACAATGATTTATTAACTTTAATAGAAGCACTAGAAAATTGAATACATATTCATAGTATAAATGTTTTTTCTTACGAGCAGGAGTAGTATTACGAGCTGGAGCTCGAGCTTGAGCTGGAGCTGGAGCTGGAGCTGGAGCCGGATCAGGAGCCGGTAAGCCCTCTTCCTCAGCGCCAATCTGTTTTCCTACTTCATTACCAGGAACGAGAATGTCCAGTGAGAGTATAACCATCACTCGTCTATTAAAAATATAGAAATCGATAATTTAGTTACAATAAATTGTAGTTTGTTGTTTTATTGTATTGTACAAACTTGATTTATCTACCTTTGTTGACCATTGTTATTTACCATGCTGATTGCAAATCTGGTAACTTTAATGATGGAAAATTCTGTCAAAATATTATCTGTAATGTAGTTGTTGATTTGCGGTGATAACATAGCAAATGAGTTAACCTCGACGCCATCGGTGACTAGAAGTCTGTATCTTTCTGAGTTTGATAATTTTTTGTGATTCTGAAAAATTAATTCTTCAATAAATAAAATTACACTGAAAAAGGATTTTAAATGTATAAAGAATTACATATTTTATTTCTCAATTCGATTACTATCATATTAATTACTATCATAGGACCTGTATTAAATCCAAGTGTTAATTTTTTCATTATTGAAAAATAAAAAGATGAAAAAAATGGTATGGACATAACATAGATATCACTGTAATATAATATCAATGTAAGAAATAAGGATCAGCTTTTCATTTATTATTTATAATTGTAAATACCAATGAAATATAATTTAAAATATACTATCAAATACTTACCAAATACTGAAGTACAGGATTTTCAATATTTACTCCCTGCATTATATCCTAAGTGCAAAATAAAAAATAATTAATTTTTTACTCATTTTGAATATGCATGCAAATCAAATATTCTGCTAGTTGCGCAATTCATAACTTGAAAGTTGTAATCAGCTTGTTAATTGAAAATATATTTCGTGAATTGACTCACATGATGCAAGATATGTTAATTTAAAAATTAAAAAATATTAAACGCATATTATTTGAATATTCGATAGCAACATTTCTTTTATATTTTACATCTAGAAATAATTTCATTTTCAAAATTCAATTACAAATTATCTTATAACCTTTGAACGTGATTAAATTGCAGAACAATTGAATGATAAGACAATAGAAGTTGAAACGTGTATTTTTACTTACCTTTAACGCATTTTGGGTTAAAGGAACCATTCTGAAGACGTAATTGTTTTCTCGTTACTAATCGAACAATTAATTTTTTAATTATTTATGTATTTTTTTCAGGATTCACTTGAAATAAATAGGTGAAATAACAGGAAAACTCACACAACAATACAATGTTCACAAATGCAGGAGTGTTTTGGCTATTCTTTCTTCACTTTCCCGCTAAAAGCACAATAAATATTTCTGCACATTTTAAAGATGTTCAACTGTCATTATTACTGTACTTAATCACTTGTGGCGCTGCCTGGAAATAACGTTTCAAACTGTTTTTGGCGCGCTATCTAAAATATATATGTTTGCATATCTCATTACCAAAAATTTATCAACTTTCTCTTAATAGTGAGCTCTAATATTCCAATTTGTTTCTTTTTTCTATTTTTTTTCTAATTAAATATTTTTGAATGTATTCAATTAATTAATTAATGCATGCTTTCTTCTTAATAAAATATAAAATTATAAAATAAAGAAATGTAAGTGCCCTATTACAAAATATAAGAACATTAATTAATATAATTCCCTTTATCTCGTTATAAAACAATAAAGACGATATTTTGTACCACCTTAATCACTTGTGTACTACCGATATTCGAATATAAACCAAGCGTCAACAAAAAAATCAACAAAATAAAATTAAAAAAAAATAATTGACAATCTATTCATCAACGATCAATAAACAATCAGTTTTAATCAACAACGCTATAGTCTACTATCAAACAACAATTAGTCTGCAACTGGATAATGCCAAGTTTTAATTGGTGCAAGCACCTGTAAACAATTAAAACCATACTGTCGAAAATTGACCTAATGATATTATGGGTAAATTTTGTTTAAAAAAATTGCAATTTTTACAAAATTACATTTAATAAAGAGAATAAATGAAAAAAAAAAAACGATATGAAGTTGGTAAAATATCGCCGATCAATCGGGAAGCTCGATGCATCTAGTGACTTTCGTCGCGAGCGAAGCCTACGGAGAAAAGGCGCTAGGCAAGTCGTGCTCCTTGGCTAAACGCTCGATCGGCCGATAGTTACGTCCCTAAACCGCTCCCCCACCAGCGGCGCGGCGTTCCGTACGCCTAACAGATACAGAATACGGATCGAGGTGTGGCCTACGGAGGGCAGCCATTTTCTTGACTATTTGGCGCACAAGAATCCAGGTAAATAGGTAATTTAAGGCGAATGATCGAGGCGGCGCACTGTCCGGGCTTGCGTGGCGGATCTCGTTGAGCGCGCGCCAGCCAAGCCACGCGGTGCAACCCGCTCTGGTCGACTTATTCTGTGAGGTTAAGGTGCGCACCAAGCCTGTGGCCCGAGCGCCCGAGCGCCCGACCGCGGCGCCGAGTACTCGCTCGGGTCAGTCGTTCGCGGCGCCCTCGTCCAGTCGAAGCGATTTCGTCGCCGCGATCCGCGACCCGGGCTCGAGCCGGGAAGGGGCCGCTCGTTCGCCGATCTGCCGCACCCTCGAACTGGCGCCCTCTTTATCACTCGACCGGTTAACGTCATCCGGTGCGGCCACCGTTGCTCCGAAAAGGGAACGCTACGAAAAGCCCAAGTAATAGCAGCAACAACAAACCATCGTGCTTCGTGTTTTAGTACCGTTCGCATTTTAGCTGCTCTTTCTTCTCTGCAATTGGCTTTTCAGTTCCTTGGCAATTTCGATCACGGGAATATTCCTTCTGGAATTATTTGGAAGGACTAATAAGGGCACGAGGGCTTTTTGCCTTCGAACCTTGTGGTATTTCTTGCAGCAATTTTGTTAAGTGTAATTGTTTTTTTTTATGTTTAACGTTATATTTTTATGAAATAAAGGTACAACATTGTTTTGGACTTGGGGAGTACAATTTGGAGTCCGGTAATGGTTTTTGAAAGAATTTATTGCAAAAAATGTTGTGCACATGCGAATCGTGGTGGAAATGAGTTTGGTGCCTGGAAACGTTTTGCAAATGTAATGTAAAAGTGGAATGCAAAAGATTGAAACAATAGCATATTTATTGGGTTATACGTTTTTTTTTTTTTTTTCTTTGGTTAAATTACGGTTTGGTCATGAAGACTGATTTCTTTCTTTGTGACTGAGTGATTTGGCAATAATTGAATCAGTAAGATACATTCACATTGCACTGAGTATGAAAATTTATATATTTTTTGATTATTGCATTCAATGGATGGGATTTCGCGATCTTTTGCAATTACTTGCTTTGTTGAACAATTTTTAATTGTCGTTTTAAGAAAATACATCTTCCAATTTATGTATTTGTTTCTTTTACTTTAAAACTTGTATTTTTTTATCGTTTAAAATTTGTCTATACATACTAAATAATGTGTGTATGTATACAAGTAAAAGAATAACTTAAAATGTACTTTATATATCGTTCAGTTATACAATTATATAATTACGTTAAAGATATCCATATCCTTGTATACATCAACTAATTAAAATTCGATTGTATCATTACTATAAATTGACATTACACTAGTGATATCATCTGCTTTTCAATTCTAATTCAGCGGCATTCCTTTTATAAAAGCTACTGTCAGAAAGAGAATAAAATTGCATTTCCACTTGTTTTGCCATGAAGGTTTTCAAGAGGTACTAGATATATACATATATTCAGATAAAAATATGGATTTGTATATACATGTACATACATTTATGTACACATACATTTCTCCACATTACATACATGACGTGATACAAAGTTCGATGTTTTAGTCTCGTGTTGTCCAGGGTCGAGCCATTAGCTCAGTACCAAATGAATTTTTTTCTTTGATCGAAAGTTTTTATATCACAGTTTTTCTATCATTTCGTTTCCTTATTTTCATTAAGAATGATTTTTAATTTCAAAATTCGAAATTCGCGTTGATGTATAAAAGTGTGTCTACAATTTGTTTTTGAAGTACGCATTGAATAGCAGGAGGTAGTGCATTTCATCAATCTATTTGGTGTGACAGTGTTTGAGTTAAAATTTATTTTCTCCAGTGAGAAAAGAGCTAACGATTATTTTCTATTTTGAATAGGTCATTGTATAGAACAGTTTCGATCAGGAATTATAGAATGGGAAATAGGAAGGTGTTTTGCGTTAACAAGATGTGCACTGATTTCAATTGTTTGTCAAAAATAAAATATTAATAATATTAACAATTGCAGCTCTGTTTAGTAAAATGATAAAATTGAAGCAGTAATAAAATTACAATTATATAGAAAAAGATAATTTATATGCTTGCTCCAAAAGGAATATTAACAATCAAGTTTTTGTTTTGATTGTAATAATAATCTTACAATGTGACATTTATTTGATTCATTAAACTAATGCTTTATATAATTTTTATACAAAAGGTCTTATGAGAATATTTAAAAAAGGTATCAATGCTTCTATTTATGTAATATTGTACTTTTTCATTTTTTATTCTTTATAATAAAAATGTAATTTTTGTTTGGCAGAGATTAGACAATGTTTGTAATATTTATCAAAATCAAATGGTAGCAGTTTTCTAAATTAAGTTACACTTATAAATTTCTGATTTGATATAACGGATAGTATAAAAATGTATTTTTTATTTTATGTGAAATATCCTGTATGACGCTTGTACATAAAAATAAGTATTGCATTACAATTGAGTTATCTAGAAAGTGTTAATTTCAATGAGTCACTTTGTGAAATTACTTATATCTGAATTACATTGATTACATCATTTTATCATCCAATCGCCACAAATTGTTAACAGGACTCGAATTTGTTGAATAACAAAACGGTAAATTTTAATTCAACAGTAATAAAACAATATACGTTGTGAAAAATAGTTCTAATATACACGAGTTGTATTACAAGATTACATTTTATATAACATGAAGGTAAAAGACCTTTAAATCGTCGCTACTGAAACGCTTATTTCGCTTCATTCAATAATATATTCGTCTCATTTACAAATAGTCCACTCAATTTAAACACAAAATTACACACTACAAATGTTCCTTGTCGGATCATTTGTTATTAAGGTTTCATCAAATCTTTCCAACTCCTACGCATAAAATAATGTACATTAAATGTTTGCATTTAATCAAATCATTAAATGTAATTTCTCTTCGTTTCCTCATTATCTGACACCAAACTGTTCACTTCATAAACACTTGTACACTTTTTTTAACCAAATCACAAGATTGAAAACAAAAATTTGTTGTCATCTTTTTATACAAAAAAGGCACTAGATTTGGCAAAATAATGAAGCTATAAGTAAGTCCGGCATTTACACGACTTTCATACTATCGGCTGTAAAAAGTATATACCGTTCTGTGTGACTCACTAATAACAAACAACATTAACAATTTGGCATTAACATGAAACTAACATCTTAATGAGGAATGGTTTACTTCTTACACATTCTTCTTGATGAGTGAGTTCTTTTAATTGCTCACACACGATTAATGTAAGTTAAAAGAAGAAGAAGAAAAAAGAATGAAGTATAAAAAAAGAGGAAACGAGACAATGTTTCTCCACCATGGTCGGTTGAGATTAGTGTTACGGTAATTGCATTTATTTGAAATAGCTTGATGATCTAACATAAGATGTCCACTTAAAACAGAGAGAAAGCAGAAAGAAAGACTTAAAGCATGGGATGCATTCTGGGCCGAAGTCCTGGTCTGGAGGATACGAGGTACCCTGGATCAGGTACGACCCAGTCCAGTTCCTTTAATGCTTCAACCCTTATCGAGGGAAGTTTTGCAAACCACACCCACAGTCGACACTGTATTAATATCAACCATGCTTCCTTACACTTAGCCGATGATTAGCATACTTTTCTTTTTTACTTTTCATTCAACCGCAGCTGTTAATGTCAAGACGTGTTACACTTTATGTCACAATTTCACGGTATGCGTCAGCAAGCTTTTGCTCAATCACATCTATTTCACTTTTTTTAGCGCTTCTTATCCATTTGATTGAGCAACAGTCATGAGAATGAAGGGTTTCAAAATTTGTTAAAAATAGTTTACAAATATTTATTGGTAATCTCGTGTCAATCTTTAATCATTTGAAACTTAAGATGGTCAGTGGTCTAACTCTTTTAGAAATGTTGATGATAAGAGTTTTTTTTTATGAGTTAAAAATAGTTGCGTCTGTTTATACTTGCAAATTAAGTATATCCGAATTCATTGCACTGCTTTATAAACAATTTAAAGGTATATGACCTCATACTTTTATTTACTTTTTTTTATTGATTTGATAATTACAATAATTCAATTTATCGTTACACATTAAAGCAGTAATATATCTAAAGTTCTTTATAACATAAACATATTTTATTATTTGATAAAACAAGAATTAATTTTCAATTTTGATATTCGTTAATAAATAAAATTTTTGATATTTACTTTCATAAGTCTGTGAAACTTTATTTACTGAAGTGAGTTTAAAAATAACTTTCATATTTAAAATGAAAAACAGGCCGTTATAGACCTTCTTTCAATTCAATATCCGTAAACACTGGTGTAAGTAACAAAATTTAAAGACAAAATATAATATTCATAATAAGGAAATAAATAAATTGAACAGTGAGTAATGGACAAAATATGCTAGCTCTATTATTTTCAAGGAATTAAAATTTAATAAGCTTAACAATTTCGGAATAAAAAATGACTATTGAGAAAGTTAAATATGTAATAATTACAAAATACGTTGGTCATTTTAGGAATCGTCACTACTTTGATTCACATTAAGTCAATGACTTATTACCGATATAACGTTTTCTTTGCATCTAAAGGTATGTTTGCACCTTAACTGCAGCAAGCAAATACAATTGACATAGAGTGATACAAAACTTCCATTCTTTATCTTATCACTTTGAATGATAACGTACATCCCATTAAGCAGCATAGTCATCATTACTTATTTCTTCGCTAGTAAATTTCAATAAAAAATAGTAACGTATGTCCTAAATAGAATATTCATTAACATTGACCAAGTACATTCCTTTTAATAAAAAAAAAAGTGAAAAAAGTTATTTACAAAATATAATATCTATAAAAGAAAAAAAAAACTATCAATGTACATATATAACTTACTTATGATCAATATGTAATTTTGATAATTATTCAAGTAGAAAGTGTTCAAATCACTTTTTGAACACCGAAAAATAAAAGACATTTAAAAATGTGTGTTGTGCATGTGCAAGTCGATTGTGATAATTAACACAGTTTTATGTGGATTATTCATTTTGTTGACCGAGCAAGCTTTCATCACTTTAACCCAACAACACAAATAATAGTTTTATAATTCTTCAATAATAAAACAGAAGATAGTGTCCGAGCAATAGGACAATTGGGCGCGGCCGATTGGGTGTGAAGGACGACCAGTGTCAAAAATATTTCATATCAATTTCATTAAAGCAGCGGTGTATGTCTTTTTATTTTTATACCCGGGTCGATCTTTCGTTTAAAGAAAAATACTTTTTAAAATTTCCAATTGGAAAACATATATGTTCTGTAACTTGAATATGTAATTGAGCCCATTGACAGTGTTACAAATGACCTTTCACAATGATTAACGTTCCTTATGAATCTATGTAAAATTCAGTCGATTCAAAACTTTTATCATTTCTGTGGTTTTTTTTATTATTTGTTTGTTTTTTTTTTTTTTTTTTTTTTGCACCAAACTTGATAACTTTAATGAAAATTATTATTGGAAATTTAATCAGCAGTTTTTTATTTTAAGTAGAGCATTATCATTTTTTAAATATGTATAATCAAATGTGTCACATGAACAAAAGTTCAAGCAAGCAAATAAATTTAAATAAGTATAACTTTACTTTTTTACATTTATTGTTAGCAAAAGAAAAGACATTTAGTGGTACATTGAAAAACAGAAATACAAACTTTCGACTTGCGAAAGAGAACTATATTTTTATGATCATCTTCACTAACAATAGTTTCAATGAAATGTAATCAGATCAAAAGTACATGAGCAAAGACTGCAGTAATTATGATTTATTTGAATAACAAGTTTTAACTGAGAATCATTATTTAATTACTTTCTATAAGAACTTGTCTCATGAATGACAAAGTTGTGATAATAACTATAACAGTTAGATAATAGAAGTTGAGATGATTGATGGCCGGAATCACTTTAAATATGCTGGACGAATCTTGATTGCATCGCGAACAAATGGCATAACTGTTATACTCAACTATAAACTTTTAACAGCCCTTTAAAGAAAGTCTTGATCAAGTCAAATATTTTTTTTTTCTTTTCCAAGTTAAAAAAATTCAAATTAAACGTCGCTGTAACGATAAAAATGAAAGCTACAATTGTAAATATTTTTATGTATATAATATGTAAAAAATGGTAACGGAGTCGATTACAGGAATTAGCTGAACCAGACAAGTATATGTGTTTTGATATATGGTGCCCCGGCGGCTTACGCTTGAATTGGAGGAAATATTGCACAGAGGTCGTTATAACTTCAGAACTGATTTCTAAACGAAAATGTCTTTTCTTTTTCAGAATTCATGGCAGCCATAAGGAAGAAACTGGTCATCGTTGGTGACGGTGCCTGTGGTAAAACTTGCTTGCTCATAGTATTTAGTAAGGATCAATTCCCTGAAGTCTATGTGCCTACTGTGTTCGAAAACTATGTGGCCGACATCGAGGTCGATGGCAAAACGGTAATTCTTATATTAATAATTACCATATAATTATCGTTGGAAGTTGATTTTTCAAAATATAGAAATCAGTCAGTTACATATGAATTTATAAATATGTATAATAAAATCTATTACTTGTTAAAATCAGGTTGAGCTGGCTTTGTGGGATACCGCAGGCCAAGAGGATTACGACAGGTTACGTCCACTGTCGTACCCGGACACAGACGTCATCCTTATGTGCTTCTCCATAGATAGTCCAGATTCTCTTGAGAATATTCCAGAGAAGTGGACGCCAGAAGTTAAACACTTTTGTCCAAATGTGCCCATCATTCTTGTTGGCAATAAAAAGGATCTTCGCAATGATCCCTCCACAATCAAAGAACTTGGCAAAATGAAACAGGAGCCTGTGAAACCAGAGGAAGGCAGGGCCATGGCTGAAAAGATAAATGCTTTCGCTTACCTCGAGTGCTCGGCTAAAAGTAAGGAGGGTGTTAGGGAAGTCTTTGAAACAGCGACCAAGGCTGCACTACAAGTGAGTATTTTTACTTTCTTTTCAATTATGTGGTTAAAACAATCACTAAATTTTTCGTTTCTGAAAAATTTATAGATTATCTAGAAGCCACGTACTTTAAGTTTCTCATTTTTATTAAAAAATAATGAAAATAACAATTACTATTTCAAGATAGAATCCTCAAAGAAATCGGTTAACGAGATAATTTTTATAACAACTTGCTGCATATTAACATGCAATAACATCTTTCTAATTGTCTTAAACGTTTTAATGATTGCAACTAATAATCTTAATTGTACATTTCAGGTTAAAAAGAAGAAGAAAGGCAAATGTAGGCTGCTTTAAATTGCAATACCAAACCAGCTCTATGCGGGCGCATAACGGGCGACAACATTTGAAATCGTGGAGCTAGCGGCACCGAAACTAGTCGTAATGCCGGCGGCGCCAAACATGAACAATAACATAATATCATACGATTAATTATTTAACATAAAGAAAAGGATACAATTTCAATTAAACGCAACCATTTTATGGCGACGTCGCCAAAGCCAGCGCGATGCAAATGCATTAAACACAATCTGACCATGCAGCAGATCGTTATCGTTTTTATTTCGTTTGCATCGCGTATGCGCGAGCGTGCGCGCGCGCCCTCCCAGACGCGCGGGTGCCCTTGCTGCTTGACGTTGCACCTTTATTTCAGTGAGTGCTTCTATCATTTTATGATCTTTAGTTAAATTCGACATGATAACAAAACGTCTATAAAGCGCAGTGGTCCAAAAGTAATATC
Source organism: Aradophagus sp. ZL-2020 (assembly GCA_022817685.1). Classification (NCBI taxonomy): domain Eukaryota; kingdom Metazoa; phylum Arthropoda; class Insecta; order Hymenoptera; family Scelionidae; genus Aradophagus; species Aradophagus sp. ZL-2020. The sequence goes on along the minus strand of JABFOV010003220.1, from coordinate 1,905 downwards.
AAGAACTGAGCAAAAATCAGCAGATGGAAAAATGTACTCAAACACTTGACTGTTTTATTATTTATTTTATTATTGTCTTGGACATGTTTCATGTACTGTGCTTCAACACGCGCACGCCTTTTAAATGCTAAAAACAAGTTTTGTTCATCAAAAGGAAGGGGAATAAATTAGGCAGAAGAAAAAAAGAAATATATATTATATACACACTACACATGAAATGATAACATTTATCAATCTGCAAATAACAACTATTTAGTACATCGTATTAATGATTGTTATGATTATTATTAGCATTACAACTATTATTACAATTTATTATCATTTTATTATTCGCTGTATCACTTCATTATTGCTGCTTTGTTAGCACTTCTCTCTCATCATTCATTTTTTTATTACGTTTTGCTTCACTATTCTTCCTTTTATAAAGAACGAGTATACATTGTACTATTATTATATTATAATTATATTCTCCTTTTTTCATACAGAAGAATGTTGCACAGAGAGCGAAGGAAGACGCGTAAAATAATGAAATGCGTATGAGAGGTGTGCGTGTAAGTGTGAGAGAAAACGAATGAATGAGTGCGAGAAAGATTGGCTGATGGTGAGAAAAGAAGGAAATAAGAAAGTGCGCATACAATTTTTGTAAAAGTAATCCACCGAACGAGAGCATTGCCTGTTTTATTTCATGGCAGACCACATCATGTCGCAATGTTTGCGACAGTCTTTTAAAAAGAAAAAAAATATTAAAAAAATGAAAAAGAAAAAAAATACAGAGAGGGAAGAAAAAGATGCCAGCCAACGTTAATGATTACTTTTTCTGGTAGAACATTGATAGATATACATTGTTAGATTATACTCCAATATCGTTTAGAATAAATGTAATATTACTATAATTATATTATTATAATTATTATGAGAGGACACTAACATAAATTGTAAAGCGGTTATATTATATTTATGTACTCTAAAAACAAAATGTCCCGTGTGTTCAAAGCAAACGCGTGAAAAAAAGAAGAAAAAACGAAGAAAAGTAATATGGAACGCCCGTTATTTTTTGAGGACTCATTTAATACGATAATGCCTGAGTACTTCTATGTCTTGATCATTGTTCACAGAACTTTTCGACGGAAGTATACTTTCACGGATAAGACTTTGAACTAGTACACCGACCGAGCACAAAAACCATTTAATAAAGATAAAAAACAAAGCAAGCAAATGAAGTAATTAATGCACAAAAATACAGATTCCGTCAAGTTTGAATTTGATATTTTGTATACGGACTTTTCAAAATGCGCATCTTTTTATACATCAAAAAAGTATTAGGAATTTGCCGACTTTTGTTACCAATGAATGTCCTTAAATCGTTGTGCTTCGACAATATATATCAATACTACCTGTTTTTTGAACTGTCTGACAAAAAACTGAGCAGTATTAGGATATATTCAACACATAAATCACGGAAGTTTCTGAAATAAACAGATTTTATTCTTTGTATTTTTATTGTAATGTTTTATAAATGTATCTTTAAACGGCGGCAATATTTAAATTATAATTATAATATTGGTATAACGATTTGACTCTTTTTATATAATCAAAATAAAGGAACGTCTAAGTTTCCATTATTTTCAAAGACGCCATTTTTCACGTGATTGTGAATTAATGTTTTCAATAAGCCCATGATTCCTACTTTTCAATTTAGAATTTTTTAGTCGCAACATCCATCTTTTTAAGCACAATGTTTTTCATGATAAAACAAATTTTATAGTGAGAAAGCAGGAAAGAACGGAAGGAACGAAATATCAGTGTCCTTCGCAATAATATCCTGATGTGTGAAACGGTGCTTTCATCGAAAATTCTCAAATAGCCAGGCGCGCAAACATTTATTAATTAAGAAGTCCTGCTTTC
>JABFOV010003219.1:0-17104 GCA_022817685.1 Aradophagus sp. ZL-2020 | reverse complement strand
GTGTTTATTTAGTAATATTCAGTTTGTATACAGTAATGAGTGCATATATTACAGCAAAATATGTGAGTGAAGCAGTGCCGTCACTCTTATGCTTATAATATAAGTATTTTTTACTGTCTTATTTCTCTCCGTGTACTATATAAATATTTAAAAATATTTTGATCACTTTGCAGTTTCAGTTTTGTGACTATAAAACAAGAACTCCGTATTATCGAGAGAAAATCAGCCTTAAATTATAAGAAAACGATTAACTGTAAACAATTAATTTAATTGTCAGAGTAGATTTTACTGAGCTGATAAGAAAAATTTGTTTTTCTTTTTCAGTGTAGCTAACTGATAGTTTACTCATTTCATCAGAAATGCGTCGACAACCATAGATGAGCTAATACCTAGTCATGATTATTGCAGAATGTGTCATAGATTATTGATTCGTGATGAATATTAATGCATCGTTTAATTGGTAAACCGATGGATACAGTACGACAAGGTACCAAAATCTTAGTAGAATGTAGACATAACTTTTTCGACTGCACTGTATTAATTGTTTGAGTGAACGATGTAATTGTGTAAACATAATATTTCGGTTTGCTCCTAATTCACTAAATGGACAGTGATCACAAAGTGTAAGCATAGCTTAACAAGTTCAAATAGAATTTGTGATCGTCCTCAATGCCAAGTTTGCTCTTCTGCCTGGTACTAAAGTCCATGTTCTGTGATAGTAAGAGAATTCTCTGAAACTTGTTTGTATAAACTTTATTTAGATTTTTTTACTCTTGTCTTATCCAATGAGACACTTTGATTAATGTCACTTAATTTATCAATTTATTTATAATTAATTATTTATGATCAATCGAGTGGTAAAGTGTTTTCCTTCATATTCCAACGGCATCATAACAGATCGTCATCATAGATCAAAAGTCATGTTTTGTACTTCATTTTATGTCACTTAAATTTTTATTGTGCGTCATTTTTCGTTAGAAGACCCTATTATACTGCTTACCTGTTATTTCAAAATTTGTTTCACCTGTTTTGTAATAGGATATTGTATCATCTGGTAGTTAAATATGAGTCAAAAAAATTGTGTTCCTATTCTTTTCTGCAGGACCTTCCAAAGTCCATGGTCGTGGGCCTGTGTGGCTGGGAAATGCGAAAGAAGGGCCGTCAAATCGTCGCGGATTTCCTTGGCAACGTGTCTGGCACATTGCGGGGGACATTCGCGCCTTATATGGCCAAGACCAAACGGTAACGTTTTCCTTGGAACCGAAAGCGTTACTTTTTATTTGCAACAAATTGAATTCGCTATTGTAAATACCAGTAATCAAGAAATAAAAAATCTTCTTGAACAAACAAAGGACGTATTTCTTAGTAAGTATCCAGATATTTAAAAAATTAAACGAATTGAATGTAGCTTGCAACTCTTCCTCCCTCGATAAATTTCAATTGTGAACCATTTTGTCCATAAAACATTAAAATTATGACCTACATTTTATTCAAAATATTTAAAAATAATTATTAAACAAAGCGTTGCAAACATTCTGGCCTGCACAATTATTGTAATTAAACTGTTATTTAAAATTTAAATTTATTGTCATTTGCAGATAACATCAAAAGTCTAATTAAAGTACCTAACGCTAAAGGAAGGTCTAATATTGATAGTTTTATGATATACCTAAGTGTCAGCAAAGAAGCTCAAGGAGTTCAAATGACTTTGGATACAGACGAATCTTACAAGTTGGAGATTACACTGAAAGGGAAATTGCTCGAAGCAAAAATATCTGGAAAGTCATTTTATGGCACACGTCATGGTCTCGAGACGTTGAGTCAACTGATCTGGTGGGACGAAGCAGTTAGAAAGCAGGGTTCTCTTCGTGCTTTGTCGCAAGTAATTGTTGAGGACAGGCCGGTGTTTGCCTACAGAGGCTTGATGGTCGACACTGGACGGCAATTTTTCCACCTTGATCAACTGAAGAAAGTGATAGATGGCATGTCTGCAAGTAAACTCAATACTTTTCATTGGCATTTGACAGATTCGCAAAGCTTTCCCTTTGATTCGGCACAATTCCCAGATATGGCCCGTTGGGGTGCCTACAGTGGCGAGCAAATTTATACACCAGAAGATGTCCGAGATCTAGTAAATTATGCAAGAGTACGAGGTGTTAGAGTTTTAATTGAAATTGACTCACCAGCCCATGCCGGGTCTGGATGGCAATGGGGTAAGTTAAGCATTGTTCCCTTTTAGACTGATTAAGTTTATCTTGGTTAAAATTATTACACTGACAAATATCAAAATTTTATTGTCTTAAAAAACAGGTGCAGAGCATGGTCTCGGAGAATTAGCTCTGTGTGTCGACCAGCAACCTTGGCCAACCTACTGTGGCGAGCCGAACTGTGGCCAGTTGAATCCAATAAATGAGAATTCTTACAAAATACTGGAGGGCCTATACAGGGAGTTGTTAGAGTTGACCGAAACGCGAGACATAGTTCACATCGGAGGCGACGAAGTCAATCTGGATTGCTGGGCTCAATATCCGAACATCACTGCTGCAATGCAAGCGCAAAATATGACTGACTATCATGCTCTCTGGGCAGAATTTGAGACTAAATTACTTGAGCGAATAATTAAGGCCAATAATTATGAAAGCCCAAAAGCCGTCATTCTTTGGAGCTCGCCGCTCACAAAGCGGTCTTACATTAATACGTATTTTAATCCCAAGATCCACGTGGTTCAGTCGTGGGGTGGTAGTACTTGGCCCGAAACCCCGGAGCTGCTGGAAGACGGCTTCCGAGTTATTTTATCACACGTAGATGCCTGGTACTTAGACTGTGGATTCGGTAAGTGGCGGGAAACGGGCGAGGCTGCTTGTGGAGAATACAGGACTTGGCAGACTGTGTACAATCACAGACCCTGGCGAGATTACCCCTCACAGTATCTTGGCCTAGTACTTGGTGGTGAAGCGGCAATTTGGAGTGAACAAGTGGGACAAGGTTCCCTGGAACCACGTCTTTGGCCCAGAGCATCTGCTCTTGCTGAAAGATTATGGTAACTATGGTATTCGATATATTATTACAATGTTGGTAAATTCATGATTTTGAACTCATAAGTTTGTTTCAATAAAAGTGCAATAGCAGTTATTAATGAAGAGTTTTTTTTTACTGCTATACCTTATTTATACTACTTTGTCAGTTATTTAATCCCCTCTTTGTAATCTTCGAAAAAGAATTGTATAACCAAAGTTTGAACTATATTATATACGTACATACATTCTTGTACATGTTTATTTATCTTAATAAATTTATAAATTGAAACAATGTTAAAAAAAATTAAATCGAAAACAATATTTGAATTTTACTGAAGAAACTTGTACATTTGTTTCAGGACCGACTTGCCTACTAAAGGATACTCAATAGATGAAAATGTATACACAAGACTGTCAGGACACATAGAAATTTTAGCCAACAGAGGCATCAAAGCTGAAGCTATGTGGCCGCATTGGTGTAATCAGAATCCTGGTAAATGCTTTTGACTAACACAATAAGTTGAATATCAGAACAACCTGAGCTGATAATTACTGTTACTATTAACAATGCATTTGTATTGAAAGTACAACTTTCATAAACACCATACTGACGGATGTTATTTAAGATTACATCCTCCAGGCACTTTTGTTAAACACGTTTATAAGCGTTGTTGAACGAATTCATCTTCACATAAAAAGTTGACGCGAAAACAAGTTTTGCCTTACAAATTTTGGAACATTTACTGTGCCAATTTTATTACTTAACATTCAATACATATTTTGCATTATTTATATATTAAGCAATGTTTTACCCTCAATACACTTGAATACCAATACTGTAAAATCCACACCTACGCCTATCACCCAATATGACATACGAAAAAGTAATTAAATACCTTATCTTATGAAAACATTAAAAGTGGGCTATTTTAACTTAAAAATCTCAGTTGGGTAAATATATTTCAAACATTTAATATCAATAATAAATGATAAATTAATTTGAAGGAAGACTATATTCAGGAAAGTATAAGTTTTTAAATATGTGTACAATGAACAAAATTTTGAATAAAATTGTTCTACGTCATCAAATCAACTCATTATATTAATATTGAAATCATCCAAAGGCCTAGATGCAGATTTTATAATAATGATAAAAATAGACAATAGAAATTTACACTAGTATAACGTGGACGATTGTGATGATATTAGAGAAAAGAAAAACTAATATTATACTCACTCAAGAATATGCACGTTTCTAAAATTTTTTATATTTCAATTTCAATTAATTGAAATTCTTTGAAATCATATTTCTATGAAATCAGTCAAATTAATATTTAACTATAATAAATATATTAATAAACATTATTTACAATATATTTATATGTATTAAGAATATGCAATTGTTTTTAAATTTAATTTGCAACATCACAATTATCCGCATTATTTATAGGAGAACCAGCAATTTTTATTAATCGAATAAGCGCTGTTATGAAATTTGTCACTTTTTATTATTTGTACACATAAGTCTCAATCACGAATCAAGCCAGATACGTAATCGTTTAAGGAAAATTTTAGTAGCTGAATTTTTTAGAAAAAAGTTTTACCGTTAGGTAGGCATGCCACTTAATACGTTAAGGAAAAGAATAAATTAAAAAATTAAACAACAACAACGGTTTCACTCTGTGCTTAATTAAAAGTAAGAGAATTAAATGAATTAAGGGAACCAATTTAGTTGCCATTAAAATAAAAAGTAAACAGTTAAAATGTGAGCCCTTGAGATGATTGTCCGAAATTATATTCAACGTTGCCTTTGTCGTTCAACGTCATATTTCAGTTTGTTAATTACACATTTGTTCATTAACATTTCTTGCGCAAAGATCTGTCGGTCATATCGCATTGCAAAATGAATTTATAATGATTAATTTATTTATCAAACAACAATGATTCAACTGTGAAAGCGTACGAACTTTTAAAAACCTTTTTGTTTTATTTTACTTTGAATTAATTTTTGTACAAAATGATGTTAACACTCACATATGTCGTAATAATTACTTTTTTGTAGATTTATATCATTGGCCAACTAATAACGAATTCACACCACTTTATAAAGCATTATATGATTTAATATTCCTTATTTGTGCATTAGTAAATTATATCAATGACTTAATAAAACAAGTCCTATATTCACATTTTGCAGGAAAGAGTTTTAAGTTTTAGATTTGCAATCAAGAATCCCGATTTTTAAACATGGTCAATCTCAGGTTTTGACATAGTGAATATAAACTTCATGTTTCTAAACAGAAGCTCAAGAATGAATAGAGCTTTAAAATCCAAAAGATTTTATTTTATCGTTTATTGTATACAAGTTTGAATTTTCATGTACTAAGAGTATTCTGTAGTTTACTTACAGTATTCATTATAACCATATTAAAGTTTGATTATATAGTTTTTACTGCTTCAAAATCGTGATCATGATGAAGATGATCAATTGTTGAAACATTGTATAGAGTAATATCTTTATTCGAAGTGTTAAGTATTGTAAAAAGTAGGCGCGATTTCTAGGGTAGAATAAATAATTTTGTAACCTGGATATAATTTCAAAATTGTAGTTTACGACATCTTTAAGGTAGTTTTATCGTTTGGCGCAGCACATTTTGCACAAATATAATTCAAACGGTCTATTGAAAGTTGTAACGAAAATTGAAGTAATACATTCTTTTTTTTCAATTTTATGTAATTTTGTATTACAAAATTTAAACAAACTGTATATTATATAAATCCTTTGATCAATCGTTTGACGAATATTTGAGCTTGGTACCATAAAACGAACCACCAAATGTTTGCACCACCTTAGGAAGTGACTGATTTATTTATAAATAGCTGTGCTAATAATTGGATTTGTACAAGATAAATTAATAATGATGTATTTTAAACTTATTTTGCGATAAATTATGTTTTGTAGGTGAAATTATAACGAAAATAATGCAATTTTCATCGTCATTCTGACTCTAGTTGTTGAATTATGCGCACTTGATTTTCATTTAAATATCTCAATCACAATTACGAGTCTTTCTTTTAAATTATTAGAAATTTGATGTTTTAAATGTCAATATTTATACGATAATCAATGTTTCCTACGATTTAAGTGAGAATCAAGTGTATTGACTTAAATTTTATTCTGAATTCTGATCTACGTACTGTTAACAATTTAATATGCCGGACCACATTATTTTTCGCCGTACTTAAGAGTAATTTTTAGAATAGTGAAATAACGTTTTCATATTAATTTTGTATATTTTGATTGTAGGGTAGATTTGTTGTAATATTTACAATGTAGTGCATTATATTTATACAACACGTTTTTTGTGTAATTTGTACATTGACTTGATATTAATACAATAATGTTAGGTTGTCATTTCGAAAGAAATAAAAAAACTGAATTTACACCGATGTTTCGGTACTTCAATGACTTGAGAACACGCTCAGTAATATTAAACAAACTTTTCAATTACAATTTTCCTTATTGCTTATCAATTGAAAAGTTCGATAGATGACAATTTAATCACTTTCAGTGAACGTGTTCTTGCATCATCACAATACTTGCAAATTCCATGAGTATTCAAAAAGAATTTTCAGCGTGTTATTATTATTATTAATATATATATATATATATTTTTTTTGATCCTTTAAAAAATCGGATGTTTCATTCGTTTGTGATGTTTTCAAAAATAGTACTTGAATTTACCGTGGTAATATCACACTACAATTTCACATTAAAATTACATCTATACAAAATAAAGATTTATGAAATAAAGCTGACAATATTTTTAGAGTAATCATTAACGTTTAATTTATAAGTTAATCGCGTCTTAATTGATAATGTACAAATTCGAAATATTAAAATTTTTTTTTTATTTCAACGTCATATTTTAATCTATGTGAAATTTAATTAATGTTGATATTACCACTGAATCTCTCATCGATTTGATTTAGTGTAGCAATGAATACGATTGTATTAATTATGTATGAAAATTACTATACTGCAGATTATATGCAAAATATAACTTCTATTTTATTTATTTCTTTTTTGTCTTTTTGTTTAATGAAAGTTAACTGAACATGAAAATAAAAAAATTGTTTCGAATTAAAGAATAAAAAATTATAAAAAAAAATTAATAATGGGACACAGAAGAAAGTCAACTTAGGTTGTAAGCAGTAGTTCAAGAACTGCCTCAGTTGAAAAGTTTATTGTGCATATAATTCGCATTCTAGAAATTACTATTAAGTATAATGAAATGAAAATGTGTATTAATGTGAAATTCAACTTTTCAGAGATTATATCTGAAAAACTGTTGGACACATGTATATTGTATATAAAATAAAACTTTTTAAACATTGAAGACATTTATGAGAAATGTGCAAATTGTTTTTTATCACTGACCAGCTTTTCGTTTACATCTTCATTTAATTGCTTGCACATTAAAAGAGATTAAGAAAATAAAGAAAATTATTTGCATAGGAAATCTCTTTCTATAGGTGGGGTGTATACAAATCCATCATTGGTTTTCTTTATCTTGATGTAAGTGGTAAGACACTCTGGATAATGAAACGTGAACTATCCCATGACATATTCGCCACAAAAATATTTGTCAGGCAGGGAGACGAGGTCTGTTGAAAGGCATGAGGTAGTCATTCACGAGTTGAACATTGTTGAACACGTGCCAGCACGTGCCAATATGTGCGAATTATTTCCGTATCATTTATGACAGAAGGGTGTAACCTCCATATCGTAATCAAAAATCATTTCACAATATCAATCTATTCAATTCCTGTTCGAAGTCAAGATGTTACAAGGTATGTGTATTTATTATATTATTATGGCTTGATAATAATACTTATTTTTTAAAATAATAATTCACGAATTAAATTCAGTGGAAGATATAAATAAATATGTTCATATCAAATTCTTACTCAAGCTTCACATTGTTGTATTAATTTTTCGTTACACATAATATTAAAGTAATTAAAATATTGTTTTCTTTATTGTAATGAATTATTAAATTTTTTTTTGTGCATTATTGATATAAAATAACGCAAGAAGAAAAATTTAATTCAATCTTTTTATCTAAATTGGAGTAAGTGTGCTTCATGAGGGAAATTTTTCATGCATTTAAAGTGAACAATTTCAAAGTTTCAAAAACACAATTAATTATCGTTCATATGATTGATTTAGCGTCTGTATCATTGAATTGATTATATCAGATTATTCATCATATAGAATCCTATCATATATTACAGTCAACTTAAGTATTGTTGACTTCACGATCATTTTTCTCAGTGTGTAAAGCTTTTTACGTAAATGCAGAATTAATAATTTATGGTTTCTTAGTGCAAACTGATCGTGTTGCAAAGTTTTTCAAATTGATTGAACTTCAATGCTCTTTCGTCATTAATATATGAATAAAACTTTGTGTTTATTTAATATTCATAGGTATAGATTTATATATTCACAAATGATTTCATTCTAATTATATAACTATAATTGTCAGAAATTGTAATAAATTTATTTATATACAATTTTAATTGGTAAAAAATGAATATTGCCGCAATAATATATAAACATTTCTTCCGACGCTTCGAAATTATTAGGTGTGTTTTTCCCTTTAGTTTGTTGATTAATTATAGCATTTTTATGTGAATAAAATTAAACGAAGAGAAAAAATTTAATTGCGGATGATGAAAAGTGACGGGAAATAAGTATAATAAATAAAAGTGTAATATAAAAAGTAATATCCGCGTTGTTAAGTTATTACAAGCATAAAGATAATGTGAAATATGCGTAAGTAACATTAAATCTTTACTTATAAACATAAGAATACAAACTTAATAGTATACATTTTAAACACTTAAGAATGGTTTTATTATAGACATTTACATATGGAACATTTAATTTATTGGAAGTTTAGTATGGCCAATAATAAGCATAACAATAATTCTCTACGTGATACACATTAGTTCTTTTCTTACATTGAATGAATTTATTCTCGTTCAAAACGAATATGCATTGAATGAAAAGGAATACTTTTGCATCAAAATTTAAATCCAAAAAGATATATTTAAAATTGTTTGTATCATTATGATAAGAACAGAATATTATTATCACACAACGATTTTTGAAATATTATGTAATATTAAATCATTTTAATCGTTTGATGGGTATCAATAACACATTTAATATCTTATTGTTTCTCATTTGTATGACATATTAATCAGATCAGTATAATTCACATCGAAATTGGATTAAAATTACAGTGACTTCGTTAAAAATAGCGGTCAAATAATTCGTTACAATAATTTTGTTTAACATAAAAATAAGTATGTGACATGTAAAGCAATAAACATTATTGAAAAAATAAAGAAAAGCACATAAAATTATCGCTGTAATAATGGCGTCGAGGTTTAGGGGGTGTTGTTGATATTAAAGTGGGATTCTCCTATTGGATAAAAGGGAGATGCTGCGAAATTTGAGGCGTGGTTCGTGAATCGGAGGTATCAAGAACGCCCCTTATTATCCGTCGCTCGCGGGACGAGATCTTATCATACGTGTTTTTGTGATCCGATGAAACGGTTACGATTAATTACATGTTTTCGATTTTTCATTTAGTCGAATGTCAGTTTTAAAAACATTTTGATTTCTCAGCTTCGAGCACGTAAATTAATTGTGACAAAGCGTACCTGTGATTATCAACAATAATTGCTAAAATTTATTCTAAAAAAGTGCTCGTAGAAGGATCTGCTCGGTTAATAATATGTGAAAGGACAATGGTTATTAGTGATGCAATTTAATTTACACGATTTTCTCGTCATACTGTCGGGTAAGTCTGGATTAATCAAAAAGTTACCACTTGTGGTTTATTTAACATGATTATATTCGCGAAAATGCACTAAAAAAAGCGAATTGTTAATTTGATTGTCAATTTACGTCGTCGACTTTACCCGAATTCAGAAAAATAATAACAAAAATAATTACTATGACAAAATATGGATAGATTTCGAAAATGATAAATATTTTACATTTGTTCATCGGTAATTTTAAGTAACAAAAATAATTAAAATGTTCAGTTTAATAAATCGTAAAAGAATTACAACTTTATTATTTTTAATATTTTATTAATAAATGGTTAAAATATTGTAAACTTTTACTATTGTAAAAAATTAACACTCTGCCTTAAATTATAAATTAATAATATTTAAATAATAATTAAGCTGTTGAATTTAATTCGTGGTTATAGATTTATAAATGATAATCAATTCAACGTAAAAAAGAATTAAACTGTAATGTTAAACATTATTTTCGAAACATAATAAAACAACATATACATATTTGAAGATCACTAATAAAACATATAATCATGATTAAATTAAATCTAACGTACAATTGAATTCTATAAATTAATGTAAGTTAATATTCTTTGTTTATCGCTGACTTCTACTGAAGAGCAAAGCAAACGACGACTGAAGTTGAGTTTTAAATAAATCCACTTGTCAGATTGTCAGTGAAGGGATCAAGATTTCACGAGACCCCGTAAAATCAAAACTCCCAATCCCATAAACAGCGTCTTTTCCATGTTTCTTTGAATTTTTCATTAAATATTAAAGCGCGGAGACACGTCGACCCATATAAATGTTGTATTTAAACTCCGGAATCAACAAGATTTTTCGAGGGTTATTTTTCGCTTGAGACTTATCGCCATTAATAACTGACTAGGTGGCAAATAGCATGCAAGCTTTATGCAGAAAAGATCGTCCATTGAATAATTCAAAACGCCCACACTTCTGTAAATTTATTTATCATTTCCGACGCCACTGTTTACCCTTGAGACCACAATTATTTTTATTAGTACAGTTATTGTGTTGTCTATATTCCGCGCGCATTGTTCTGACTTCACCCCTTTGGTCAGTCAAATATTTGTTCAATTAATTTTCATTTCTTATTTCTACTTTCTTTTACTATCTAATCGCATTAACGAAATGCGAGGGACGGTAATCTTCTTTGAGTGATTTTCTTCTTATTTTTCAAATAGATTCAAATAATAATTATTCGTTTTTCTTTTTTTTTTTTTTTTATTTTCTTTCTTACTTTTTGCCTATCAATTTATCAACTTCATGAAATTAACCACTATTTGTTTATTTTTTATTTATTTTTTTCAATCACACTTTAAACATAGAAAATCATAGATTTTGAACAAACGAAAGAATTCACTGATGCATTGTATAATTTTTCGTTACAAGACCGCAACAAAAGTATTTTTTTCGGCTATAGGGCAGAAAATGCAACATTACCAGCCACTCTCACGATATGTAACTGCATAAATATCTTGGAGTATTGGAGCTCTTGTGAGTAATGTACTATTAATTTATTTTAAGGTAACAGATTATGGAGAGAGAGGCTCTTCTATCGATACCAGCTTGTTGCAACATAAATCACTCATCAAAACGAAGGTTTGTTAAAGAAAAATCAAGATCAACGGATTATTATTTGGTAGATAAAAAAGGTACAATTTTTAGCAGTGAACTGTATTAGTAATTTGAATTAATTAATGCTCAAAAAGGAAAATATAAAAACCTGTGAGGCGAAGATCAGCAGCAGTGACTCAGGTGTTGCCGACGATTTTCCTTAAAGATATGAAAATGTCCTCCCTCTGATGGTATCCAAGGCAACGCCTGATATTCTGTATATACATTCGGCTTCATGGGAGTCTGCATTAACTAAAAGTCCACACATTACGTACCTGTAGCTACTTTCTTGTTATAATTATTCTTATTTTTTTTTATATTTCTTATTCGATTGTTACTAAATAACACTTTAAATTCAAATTCAAAGCAAGATAAAAATATAATGTTGAAAGAATGTATTGCATTTATACATAATTAATTACATGAAAGAACATTTTTATTTATTTAATTTTATTGTCTTGTCTGTAATATACATGATTCATATATAATTTGAACATCAAGATATTTTTTAATTTATGTTCTAAAATATACAGATACAGAATCTTAGAAAACATTATTTAAGCCAGGATAATCAAATGCTGCTGTCTAAATGCAATCTTGAGATTGTCGTTCAGTTTAATTTTAGATAAATCAATCAACATAAATCGATCTCAAGTCAAGTTTTTTTATCGAAAATAATGCATTATTATTTTTTGTTCGCAGAACTTAAATTTCAGTTATAAATAATAATGCACAGATTATTTTAGAGATAAAGATATTGGAATGACCAACGGTGGACACAGTATTATAAACGGCATTGGACCAAGTTCAGGTGCGTTGTCAAGAGAAGAAAGACGCCGAAGACGAAGAGCTACTCAAAAATACAGAACAGCGCATGCAACAAGGTAAATAAAGAAACCACAAATTTTACCTTAAAGTTATAAAGTTTTAAAAGTTACTTGTTTTCAAGAACAATTGTTATACACAAATTTACATTCTAATGTAAAACGTTTGCATTTTAAATAAAAGTTTTGCATACATTTAAAGTTGTTTTTTAATAAAAAATAGTGTTTTGATAGTGTTTTTTCATTTAGTATTAATGATACCGATTTCAAATAATTATTACACAAAAACGCAATTATTTGCAGAGAACGAGTTCGCGTAGAAGCTTTTAATCTGGCTTTTGCAGAACTTCGTAAATTATTACCAACTTTACCTCCGGACAAGAAGTTATCCAAAATTGAAATCCTTCGCCTTGCGATTTGTTACATTGCGTATCTAAATCACGTGCTCGAAGCATGATTTTCGATGCTAGGTTCTGTCGTTTATAAGTAGTTTTATTTTGCATTTCAAATCATTTTTATCACATTGTTAAGTTGGTAAATTTTGTTGTAATGTACAAACTGTATTAACTTTGTTCGACGTAAACAGCAAATAAGGATTTGTACAAACGACTTGAATAAAATTTATAAAAATAATGTTGTTTCTTTAAAAACCTTAGAAACTGTAGTTCATTAAATGTTTTTAATTCAATAATTACATATTAATAATTTTATTTGGAAATTTGAAAACAATTGAAACCCTTTTTAAAAAGCATATAAAAATATGCAAACGAAGATCTTGATACTCGTAAACAGAAGTGTAACAGATTGTAGTGGGTTGCAGTTTAAACCTCCCCCAAATGAGGATTATCTTGTCTCAAAGAGACATAAATTATTATACATGTGTAAGTTAATCCTTTCATTTTTACTTTCCTTTTTCGAATTTCAATTTTAATTTACGTTTCTTATATAATTTATAGTAATAAAAAATAAATACCAAATCTCCGCCAGCAAACATAGTGGTAATAAATATACCCTGTTCATTAATATTATTTATTGCACAATTTCACATTTGCACGCAGTGTTTATCGATAAATGGTCCCCTTAATTATCGTACGCCAAGAATAAACGTCAGACACTTTTCAAAAAGTGGACCGAATACGCTGTTGATATAATTATAAGGCTAGGTAAAAAAAAAAAAAAAAAAAGAAGAAAAACCGTCGTGATCACGCGGAAAGCGTAACTCCAGGGAATCGTCATCATGAGGATAAAGGGCGTCGATCCGTGAAGTTGCCTTCCTATAATCCTATTCTTTTTCACTTAGTTTCGAGAGAACGATCCTGGGGGACCTGTCGCAGTTGCATGTACACGGCCTTCAAACACGTGTCCGATTGGACTTAAGGGCCTATCGGAACATATGTGATAAACAATTGCGACTGACGACGCGACCATTTTGACCATTTGTTTCTCCGAAAATTGTGTTTTACGTTCTGCTTCAAGTTGAGGCAATGAAATCAGATTCACTATTCAACGATGATGATTATTCAAATTGAACAATCTCGAATTACATTGCAGCTGATTTATTTAGGAAAAGCTATTTTAAAGTTTAGTTACTGCGAGATAAAAATGCAACCACGAGGTCCTTTTCAATTTGCTTGTAATTGCATCTCCCGCCCTTCGACGTCTATTGTCAATTTACCCTCTTCGTTATATTGAAACAGATTACACGGTCTAACACCTGCCGTAATTACAACGATGCGATTGAAATAAGGTGCTAAATAATTGGACGATATAGTATAAACATTACATTTCCTTAACGATTATTAATTTATTAATTAACATGATCTGAAATTGTAATGTTTTATTGAAGAAAAATTTACATTTGAAACATTTGCATTATAAGACAGTGTTTCCTATAGTGTTTATACTGTAAAATTTAAAAAGTATCCCAGATTAGGGAACATGAATTAAAAATAGATGACAAAGACAGTAAAAAATCTTGATTTAAGATATTTGATTTTGCAGTATACGAATAATATAACTATTAAAGTTACTGACTATTTAATGTATTAATGAAAGATCACTTTTCAGTAAAAGAAATATTATCCAAACATAAGTAGAAAAAGAACATGGGAAGAAGTAGAAAATGTAATTGTTACTCGCAAAAATTTTGAATTTTGCAGCGAAACCCAGGGATGTAAATAAATAATTGACAACGGTTATTGCGGGCCCAATTTTGCCAAACGTTTAACTAAATTCGACAACGCGAGTCAGTAAATAGTAGGCGCTTACAAGGAGGATGATGTTAATTGGGAATTAGAGGCATGAGCTATGGTAAGCGAGAAAGCCACCTGCTACTACTGGGTTTGAATCCAACGGGATTGATTTATCGCACCCTAGGGGAACGCGATCCTATTCGTGCATCGCCGATGTTGAAAAAGTAAGGGACGGACGACGAAGAACTATGAAAATTGCCGGGCTTTGTTCCTTAAAAGAGTACTTACCTAACAAGAGGTAAGAACGCGTTATATAATTTTAGTTGACAACGATGTGAAATTTCTCGTTCATTGATCAACATTGAAATTCCTCCAAACAGAATCTGAAAGAAATTGAAAAAAAAAAAAAAAAAAAAAAAATTGAAAGTTAATGAGAGTCGACAGGAAATCTGAATTTTGATTGATGAAATGTTGATGTCGTTGTTTGGTAGAAGTGTCGATGGTTGGCTGAATTGATAGTAAACGAATTAAACATATGGGATGGATTAGGCGTGGAAATTGTACGAAAGTATGTATAAATAGAGTTTGGGGGCGAACAGAAACAGGGATTTTACAAACGTCATTTATCATCTCGAGTCCAGGACCCCCTCTTGACATAGCTGCTCTTACTTCTGTCGCTGTAAGTGCCGAATTTCTATTTACCTTTGCTCGTGATTTGCAGGGTTTGCGATTTTTACATTTTAAGATCGAGGGGTACGTGTCGTTCACTAGGATTAATGCGGCACAATGAGCTTGGTATCATAACATGGACTTACAACCCTTTTCAAATGAAAAATTCAAGTATAAGGATAAAGATTGTTTAAAAAGATATATAGGACGTTAAATTTAACAGATACAAAAATTTGCAACTGTAAAATTTTATGAAGTAACGATCAGCTTAATTTTTGCACTTTATGGTGTTGGATGAAAGATATTTATTATAAAAGAACAATTAAATGTTTTACATTTATGATGATGTTGAAGCACTGAGCGATGTTTTCAGTACTTTTTGAAATACATTATATTAACATAGAACATATGTCAACAATTATTTAACATTTCCTTTGCATGTTTGACAGTTCCTGCTCAATTTTAATAAAATTCGCAAAAGAGTAAAAATTAAATAGCAGACAAAAATTTATTATTATTGAGGACCTAAAAGCATTTTATCAAAAAAATAAACGAGATAAATTATTTTTAAATGGACGTCTACCTAAATAGTGTAAACACAAAAAACATTAACATTATGCTCCATTGTAGCAAATCTCAAATGAATTCAACGTTATTCAATTCTATTCAAAATCTTTTTTTTTTTTTTTTGTAATTTTATACTATTAATTGAACAACATTTCAGAGCACTGGCCTTACTACAAAAAATCAATGAAAAACAGAATTCAGAAATTTGTCCATCAATCGCTAACGTTGAAATCTGCAAATAAAATGCAGTGATATTTCGAAGCTCGGTCGGTATCGAAGTTCGGAGAGCGCAGGCAGCTGCGCGTGTTGTCGCTTCGAAGTGCGACGATGAAATGCGAGTCCGTGGCGGTGTGAGTCGCTTCGTCAAAGATCGGCCGGGCTCGGCCGGGTCCGGCGCGTTTCGTGCGGCACGAACGTCCCTCTCGTGCGGCGAGAGCCGTACGAAGCAGGCAAGCCGAGCTCGGCCGACGGTTCGGTGGTAGCCTTCCTCGCTTCGCGATGTGTCCGTACGTTGTTGTGCCGCTGTGCGTTTCTACACATGGCCGTGCCCACTCCACACTCGTTCGCCAGCTCCGCGCAACCCGCCACGATTTTCAGCCGTTTTCTACCGGTAAATCAACTATTTTAGCTCGTACGATGCTCAGAATCGCGCGCTCTATCACGGGAACGTGTTATTTTAACGCGAAGTCGCATATTTCGAGAGTGATTGGCCGATCACGAGCCGCGGTTAATTGCACAGGACACAGCGAGAACGCACAGCACTTTCGGCTTGCCCTTGCCATGCCCGAGTTTCGCCACTGATATTATTACGACATTAACCGGGCAAACTCATTTTTTCATTTTTCATTGACTCTCGGCCAGTGCTCATCGACTCGTTAATCAACTGCCATTCGTAGTATCGACGTTAATTAGGTTGCACTGACTTTTTGAGGATAATCAAGTATTCGGCAACAGTGGCACACAAAAACTTTGTTTAAATGCCAAATCGTTACTATTCAATGATTTTCATTTAGAAAGAGATACACTATTGACGCGAATGGCATTATTGCCGGGCCTGACTTTGATTTTTTTTTTTTTTTTTTTTTTTTTTTTTTTTTTTTTTTGATTTTTGATTTTTTCTTTTTTACTCATCTCCCAGCCCCCCACACCTCCCTCCACCTCGTTTGCCGTTTTCTTCTGTATAACAAAAACAAAAAAAAAAGTATAAAACTGAGAACATACATATTATGAAATAAGCATTGAGCATTAGTGATCGGTTATGTGAGATCATGTGCTGGATATAGTCGACTCATGATTACGAACATGTTAACGTATCGTG
>JABFOV010003218.1:0-17109 GCA_022817685.1 Aradophagus sp. ZL-2020 | reverse complement strand
TTCGCGTGTATCATTGTGTTATACTCTTTCACTAGTCGGAGACGTATGTGTTTCTTTTGATTTTGTGTGTTCTCATTTTTTGTATATTTTTATACTTTTTCGTTCATCACTCTCACCCCCCCCAGCTACCTCCTATGTGGTGCGGTGAGTGTAGGTTGAGAAATATTTTTTTATATTTTTTTTTTTTTTTTTTTTTTTTTTTTTTTTTTTTTTTTTTTTTTTTTTTTTTTTTTTTTTTTATTTGAAACGTGTATTTTATAGCATTATTGTTCATTTAAGAAATTTAATTCAAAGTATTACTAAGAATAGGAACAGCTGTTTTGTATAATTTAAAAAAAAAATTTTCAAAAGAAAAATATTCTACAACTATAAAAGTAGATAATAAATTACATGATTGACAAACAAAAATTGTCTGAATAACAGACATTAATAAAATATTATAAATTCATCAGTAAAATGTTCTAAAAAAAAATTTAATTTAATTGAAATGTTACAAATAAATCTGACGACTATAGTGGTTATAGTGTTTAGTCTCAAAATAACATTGCAAAAATTATTTAGAATATACTTTAGACTTTTTCATATCGAAACGGAAACGTTCAAGATGATTGATGAGACACATTTATTTACAAAAACAATTTCAGTTAGCGCACGATCAATTTTTATTCATTTAATATGAAAACGGATTCCACCGGTTCTCTGAACCAAGGTTCATTCCTGGAGCTACTTTTATACAAAATGAACTATAATTATTTGCTTAGTAACCGAAATAATTTTTGTAAATGAAAGGGTCTGACCAATAACCGTGATTATTGTATGGTTACTATTTACTTAAGGTTTGAATATTTCCAACTCGAAACCAATTTATTTGTAATAAAATTACTTAATATTATCTAGTAATCAAATTTTCAATTATGTGTAAAGTCGGAATATCAAGTGTAAGTAAATAATGACCATGATAATATTTTCGTCAGACGTGCATTAAAAACGATATTTTTCTCCCTGGAATGTTTAAACAAATGTCTTTTTTTTGCACTTGTAACGAAAAATATCGTTTGCCCCAAGGGAATTGAACGGCATTCCTCACCTCGTGCGATCGTCGCAGCTCTCGTTTTCGGCTTGGGTTGCAAACTTCGCACTCGGTTGTATGTTTCCGTTTTCAAATCCCTTGGGACAAAATATACTATTACTTTATAAATATAATACTTCTGTAACGTTTGTGTAAGAGACACACGATTTGTTTAATTTTGTAAAAATAGAAGTATTTTTGCGCACCTCTAAAGCATCTTGATTAAGTTTCACTGTCAAAACATAATCAAAACCATACATCGATTTTAAACATTTGGCAATTCCCATTGTAGACACTAAAGTAATTCTGAATCCTTCTGTTGTCTGTTTAGTTGTAAACATCTCATTTGGTATTTTATTGTTGTTTACATTATTTTCCTAGTCATTTAAATCATCAAGAGCTTTTGCCAATGTCTGTAAAAATATCTATTTATGTTACATTTATTTGGAAAATATACAAATCAGTTTTTAAATAATAATTTCAAATAACGATTGAATGTTTAAAGTAGTATATCATGCACCTACAGGTGCATCCAAATTTCGTTACAGAATTAAAAATGGAAATTTACAAACAAAATGCATACACTGAGAAAACCATATTGTACAATACACATGGCATGTATTTTATTTTGTAATAGCTAGGAGTGATATAGTAATCTTAATTTCTAAATTGTAAGTTACTTTTTACTTTGATAATGAACACAATCAGTTTCGTAAAAAGCGCCATCTACAACTCTATCGGACCGGTTCACGTGTAGACGAGTTGCGTCGAGAAATTTTGAAGTGAAGTCATATTTAAAGTGAAGTCATAATTGATTAAGATATTTAATAAAGTAAGTAAAAAAGTACGTTTTTTTTCATATGCGTGCTTTCAAAGATGCTTATCTTGCGAGCAGTTATGTAAGTAAGTGAATCATCAACAATTTTCCAATAAAAAAGATAAATGTAAACATAACCTCAATAAATCATTGATCATTAAATCAACAAATATAAGTATTGCAATAAGCAATAACAAAAGTTAAAGCACATTTATAACGTTTGTAGGTTACGTTACAATAATTTTACTGGCGCTATTTTCGTTACAATATGAGATGTATGTTTCTTACTATAGGGGATGTGTTTTTCTACAATATCAACGTAACCTCAATTACAAAATGATTCTGTTAGGTCAACAAGATGGCTACTGCTCCTTACAATATGGTTTTCTCAGTGTACTTTCCCGAGGGAGAGAAACACGACCTAGAGAGAAAAAAAAGCTTAACTCCCTATTCACAGATGTGAAAATATATTTTTTAAGAAATAATCTTGATTAAAAATATCGAAATATTATCTTATTGTAATCAACAAATATTGCACGTAATTATTTGTAAGAAAATATTAGCGTATATATATACACATGCTCACACATCAGTTTTATTCTATTTCCACTCGAAAATCAATTCTTATTTCATGTGTAAAAGTACTTTTTTATTCTAGAAAATAATAATTTATGATTAATATAATGATGAGAAAAATGTTTTTTTATTGCGCACATTTTTATTACTGAGTTTTTATTACTGAATTTAAGACGGACTTTTTTACAACGGGTAACAGAAATAGAAAAATAATTACAACAAATGGTATGTAAATTAAAATAATATGAAATAAATCAATATGAAAAATGAATTGAACAAGCATTTAACGTAAAAAAGATTAAAAGTATTACTTATAAGAAAACAAGGTCTAGAAACGAATTTGACGCAATCTTCAACGTAATTTACAATTAACATTAGAGAAGTCTGATTACAACAAGTTTTTGTTTAGGTTGGGTACCGTAATGTCCAAACTGTAATGTCCAAAATGTAATGTCCAAGTTATAATGTCCAATTTATAATGTCCAATAATACATAATTTCCAAAAAGATATTTATTATCATGCATTTTACAAATTGACGTAATTTCCAACAGTTCGGGGGACTTTGAGTATTGTGTTGTTCTCAACATGGTCAGTGTATTTATTTAAAACATTGTACATTTTTTCTTCATTTTGGACTCGAATTTTGATCAACTTTTTTCTTATTGGCTGTCCAAGTTCCAGTTGCCGAAACATTGTTTCTGTTGCGTTTTGTTCCTTCTGCAGTTCAACGAAAAAAGCATCGAGACCTGGGTGATTTCTGCCGACTACTTTCTGAAACCTGTTGTGCCATCCTTCGGATAGGTTGTTTGTTCGTTGAAAACCATTCGGAAGAGCATCATACTGATTTCAAAGTTTAGAAGGATATCGCGGTGCCACCGCATGTCTCCGACCTCTGGCTTTGATACCTCGCACGTAATTTTGTTCAAAATACTCTGCGACTGGCAGAAATTCTTTCTGCACTTCTTCCACTAGAAGATCGAAGTGATCAACGACGCGGTCAACGGGAACGAATGCAAGTGTGCACGTCATGTGTGTAGCATCCCTGATTTCAGGATTTTCGTTGTATGCTACAGCCAGTTTTTCATGTTGAACACGACGATACACACTCTGGCCCAAGTGAAAGAAACACGCTATCGCATTGTCTTCGCCGATTCGAACTTGAATAGCGTTAATTATCGCTAACTCGAAATCAGTCATCGCTTATTGAGGCAGAGAAGTTCTTATTTGCAGCTGTACACATTGGTCTTTGGTAACTTCAAGCATTTTTTCATAAGCCGCCTGTGTTTTCCTGGACATGAGGGCGTAAACTAACGCAAGCGCAACACTTTGTTCAAGTCCTCGAGAAACTTGCACAAACGAGCCTAAAATTGTAAAGAGTTGGAAGAAGAGAATCGGAACAACCTAATAAAAGGAGAGGTGCAGATTAGAAAGGAATGTGGAATGGGAAAAGAAGGAGAAGGAAAACTAACCTTAAACGTGTTGTCCAAGTACCAATAATGACTATGCATCAACTTTCTTAGGTTGTCCTTGATCGAAAACAGCAGTATTCTGCCAACTTCTTCATCAACGTCGTCATCAAGCGAGTCCTACAAGAAAAATTTGTCTCCGTTTTCTGTCAATTTGTACATGTCCAGAATGTCAGTTATCTCATCGAGGGTGGTTGGATTTTTGGGCAAATTTTTTTTCTTCGTTCTTTGTATAGCTCTACGGACATTGTCACGGTCAGGCATTCTTGCCAGAACTGCATCCGACTCGTTATCCATCTCCTTCATCAACTGGACCGGAGGAGCCTCAGGGTGTTCCTCGGCATGTCGTTTGAGCGAAGACAACCTTTTTTCAGCAGCAACTTCGTCCGCGCTGGGTGCGTGGCCGGTGTGCTTAGATTCGTTCGGGCCCTGCAGCACCTCCAACCGTTCGCCATAACTCCTTGTCCGAGCCAGAGAACCACATTCAGCTCGTCTCCTACACCACCAATAAATGATGCCATTCGTCCCGTCTAATTTTTTTGTGTACAGAAAGTTGTCAACGTTTAAAAAGTTTCCGGTTCTTCTTGTTGGGATGAGTTCCACTGTTTTATACTCCTCAACCTTACTGTCTGACGAAATATTTGACATTATCACAAGTAATTTATAGGCGATTTCAATTTTCATTGACAATTCGACGCGTTAATTTTGTTAACATAATTTTGACGTATGACATTATAAACAATGAATTTGTCAGTTGACAGATGAAAATTCGAAAAATTTAAAAATTTGGATTTCAATAATAAGAATATTTCCAAAATAATCATTGTATGTTCCAATGAAATTGTAAAAATTCTAATTTTACAATTTCATATTTTCTCTGGATTTCCTTAGAAAATGTTAATCTTATAACATATAAAGTCGAAATTCGTATTAAAAATTTCATTCGGCAAATATAAATTTGGGTGTTGAAAAATAATAATCTTTTTTGAAATGTTGTACGAAACACAGAAAAATCCCTAAACTAAAAGAAAATTTGATTTGATTAAGAACCATAGAATCAAACAAAATTTTAAAACTTAATTGAATATGAAAATTAAACTGGACTTCAAAATCAAACGGAATTCCGAAATCAAACGGAATTCCGAAATCAAACGGAATCCCGAAATCAAATGGGATACCGAAATTTATCGGGATACCGAAATTTAACGGGATCCCGCCCGATTCCGCCCGAACGGTTGGGTACCTTAATGTCCAAACTGTAATGTCCAAAATGTAATGTCCAAGTTATAATGTCCAATAATACATAATATCCAAAAAGTTATATAATGTCCAAAAAGATATTTATTATCACGCATTTTACAAATTGACGTAATTTCCAACAGTTCGAAGGAATTTGAGTATTGTGTTGTTCTCAACATGGTCAGTGTATTTATTTACAACATTATATATTCTTTGTTCATTTAGCACAATTGTGGGGTTGGATGATAAAACTCGCTTGACGCTCGGACGGCCGGTCCTCCGCTGCCCAGATTGTGGGATTTTCATGAAAAATAAATATTGCACAACTTCAATGTTTCCTCATATATTATAATTCAGACTTGCATGGCGCATCTTTTTTATATATATACATTATTTGCTACACCTACCGTGTTCGCGATAAGTAAAAAAAACTGAGAATTTCAGACTTTTCATTTTTAATACGTTTTTAAACTTCAACTCGTCATATCTGGGAAACTAATCAATCAAATGATTTGAAATTTCGTCTTCAATAATTATTTGAGCTATAGATGCCGACAAGTCTACTCATTTTGTTATATAACGCGATAGTTAATATTAATTCAGTAAACAATTACGCCACGTCCACGTAACTGCAATCCTATGTTCAATTGAAAAAAGTGTGCGAGGAAGTTCAATGTACGAACAACGTCCAGTGACAAAGTTGTGTGTTAGTGTATGAAGAAAATGTTCACAAAGTTTTAGATCAAAATACACTGAGAGAAATTATATGCGTATAAGTAATGTAAATCGATTTATGAATTACTATATCCCGTATCAGGCTGGACTTTTTGTCCGAAACACCCTAATTTTAGTATGAATATATGCTCATTTAATGTGTATAATTTTTTTTCCGAAGCAAAGAGTAAATTTTACTATGTATACTATTAAAAAATCGTTATTGATTACAAAAAAGAAAGTAAACTCATTATTCCATATATATAAAGTAAAAAGTGGTGTAATATCCATCGATTATTGAGAGCGGTAAAAGTAGAAGTTACTTCGATACATATTTAATTTTTTGCAGTGACAGTCGCGCTGTGTATATGCAGCGTCACTCATTACATTGAATTTGGTTATTGTGTATTATTTAAAATATTCTTCTACAAAAGGAGTTTCTTATTCAAAATTTAAATATTATATAAGCGAAACAATTTTTGTACATTTTCATACATTTTTTTCTGTTATTATAGATTTAATTGAAATTACATTAAAAACTTTTCGAATCAGCATATTTTTCTCACAATTGCAAATTCCACGAGATTTGCTGTACATAAGAAATCTTTATACTTATGTTGGTATCAATGTTGCATTTCATAAAATCTACGTTCCGAAATCTTATATGTATTTATTTAAGTTAGGTTTAGGTTAATTCGACATTATGTAAATCGATACTGTGATTCATGCGGTTTCACAAAAATATAACATAGAAATTAAGTCGAAGAATTGGGGTATTATCCACCGATATAACAATCTATCGATATAATCGAAGAACAATGTTGGAATATAATCAGATACAAAAAGAAAAAAAATATTTTCTATTTTCTCCATCATTTAACAATTACTATTTGAAAAATTAAAAATTCGAAATTTACTGAAGTGTAATGTTAATAATAGATCATTTGATAATTTAATACATGTTGATTATAAAATAATATGTGTACATATTAAAAATTGCTTCTAGCAGATTTGATAATAGTCGTAATAATAATGCAGTATGTACTACAAAACATATCGAATTTTAGTTCCTTTTATGTTTTGGTACTTGCAAAAATAAGTATGACTTTTTTTATACAAAAAGTCCACAACACTTTAAAAAATAGTAAACCTCCATCAGAATTCATTCGAATTTTCTTCTTTAATTTCTCTCAGTGTTTGGATAATTGACGAAGTTATGAACGAATGAATCTCGTTGCGCTGCGACTTGCATAGCGCGTGACAAGTCACGGCGCGACACGTCCGTCGCGTAAAGCCTCCAACGTGTTTGATGTGTTTGATGTGTTTGATGTGTTTGAAAAATTCTCAGCTTTTTTCATTTATCGCATACACAGTAGTTGTAGCAAATAAGGTATATGTATCAAAAAGATGCGCCATGTAATTTTGAATGATAATATAAGAAGAAAAATTCAAGTT
The DNA here is from genome assembly GCA_022817685.1 of Aradophagus sp. ZL-2020. Lineage (NCBI taxonomy): Eukaryota > Metazoa > Arthropoda > Insecta > Hymenoptera > Scelionidae > Aradophagus > Aradophagus sp. ZL-2020. The sequence goes on along the minus strand of JABFOV010003218.1, from coordinate 9,772 downwards.
ACGCAATATTTATTTTTAATGACAATCCCACAATCTGGGCAGCGGAGGACCGGCCGTCCGAGCGTCGGGCGAGTTTTAACATCCAACCCCTCAATTGATCAGCATGTTCCGGCAACAGTTCAAATAGTTCTTGATTAACTATATTTCCTGAAGACGAAAACAAACGCTCACTGCTCACTTGCGTCGCACAAATGCACAGATATATTCTCGCTAGTCTCGAAAATTTCGGAAATTTCTCTTCATTCTTTTTCCACAAATCAAGTGCATTTCCTTGCTGACTTATATTTGATTTATTAATATACAAATTGTATTCGGTTTCCACCAAAAAATTTAAATAGCTCTTTTAATAGCTCTCTTGTAATCTTTTATCGCCTTGACAATATACTTGGTAATAAATTCTGTTAAATTTGGAAGATTTTAATGTTAATAAAGAACGCATAAAAGTTAATTTAATGAACAAAAGTATTGAAAATGTTATTCGGTTGCAGCAAGGTTGTATGCTGAATAGTATCGTAATTCTCATCATTTTACTAAGAAAACTATGAGATCTTTAACAAGACAAGGTGAAGGAAGGCACATGAAACGGAAAAGAAGAAAAACGGGACCAAGAGAGCATAGCGCCTTGACTGTCCGAGCTATGGTAGCTGAAGGTCCCCATATCTCTACGCGTCAAATACATACCAGGCATGGTGTACCTAAATCAACGGCGTCTCGTATTATGTGATACGTTAAATTTGATCCATACTTTCTAGAGCTGACACAAGCAATGAGCCTGGGGATTCTGAGAAATGCCTTGCTTTCTGTAGATTGGCAAACACACAAATACTTCAAGACCCGTTTTTTTTATAACACTCTCTTCACAGACGAAGCAAAATTTGACAATATGCGGAGTAATAATCTCCATAATGTCTATGCGAAAGAAAATCCGCGCTGGTAAAGGGATCACCGAACACAAAGACGCTGGACAATAAACGTATGGACGGGTATCGTTGAAGAACGTGTAATAGGACCCATTTTTTAAGATCAAACTTTAAATGGCCCGCGCTATCAACATATTCTTGCAAATCAAGTCCCACCTCTATTAGAAGATATCCCGCTGAACGTTCGACAGCGTATGCACTGCAAAAACATGTGTCTAGTTTTTAGACACTTTCATTGTCTTATATACCAAAAATGTTTTGAATCTAGACCTTTTTTAGTGCCTTAGACACCTAAAGTGTCTAAATTAAATTGAGACTCTTTCAGTGTCTTTGTCCTCAAAACAAGACACTTATTTTTGTAATGTGTGTTTTCAACAGGATGGCGCTCCTCCACATCGATGCACACCAGTCAGGAGGTTTCTGAATACTACATATACAAACGAATGAATTGGGATCGGAAGCCCAGTTCAAGAATTCCCACCGAGATCACCAGACCTGACATCTCTAGATTTCTTTTTATGGGGAACTGTAAAGGAGAAAGTCTATTCCGAGCCCCCAACTACACTAGAAAAGATGAGGGCAAAAATTACGGCAGCATTTCAGGGTATCACTCTCCAAACGTTAAGAGATTTTCAAACAAGTTCTCGGCAGAAATTGGACTTGTGCATTCAACATAACGGACAATCGATAGAGCATTTGATGGACTGAATGTTCCCCGAACAAACTTAATCAGCCCTTTTCAGGGCTAATGTTGTGCCAAACCCGCTCGGTTACCTCCGTGTGGTGCACAATGGGTAATGCTAAAGCCGACTATATGTGCTTTTGAGTTTCAAATTTCTACATCGTCGTTTTCCAATTCCTATCGAGGTCATTTCAAGAACACGTAAATACCATCGCTGTACAGCACTCTCGGACCCTTACATAAAATGCAATGAAAATCAGAGGTTTCTATTTGATAAAATGAGTTTGACCTTGATTTGACCTTGAAAACTGAGTTCAAGGTCATTAAAAATGTGATCACTAAATTGTCCCCTCTGAACCTCACAACTTTTGTATTGAACGTTCTTCGGAATTTTTTCTCCTTTTTGAGACACGCCTAGCCGAGTGGATGTGCATGAAGCACCCTCTAGCGGGAAATCTATGCACCCTCGTAAAAATTGTTTCGAACAATAGTTGCATATTTTTCCCCGTAGAATCCGAATATGCAATAAAAAATAGGTGTGGTCATTTGAAAAACTGAAATTGACCTTCATTTGACCTTGAAAACTGAACTCAAGGTCATCGGAATTGTCACCATTGGCTGTCCCCCTTACGAACCTTATAACGTCTAAACCATTTTTCACGAAAATGTCACTATCGATAGATATTGGTCCGGATACATTAAAATGGGACACCCTGTATAGGTACATGAGTTTGTACCTTCAGAAAAATCATCACTTATTTTATGTTTCAATTTCTCTTTCTCCTCACCAAACATTTTGGGAATTATATCTCGGGAAAACGTTGTTCGGTGCAAAACTCGTTATTTTGGCTTAAGTGTTTGCAACAATTTTTGGAATCCCGGTCGATTTACTGACAAGTAGGGTTCCAAATCCTTTATGATCATATGCGCAATTGCAGCAGTTATCCTTTGCGCGCTTAGAATCCTTATTGAGAAAATTAATCACTTTTTCATGTTTAACATAACTTTACTTTCTCATAAACATCTTTGTGCGTGGATTCTAAGTGACGCCAAAAAACTGATGTACAACCTTGTATTCGTAACCTTGTACCTTGGATTCGTAAAATTTTCTTTTTACAATAGTTCTAGATCACGTTCTCTGCATCCTCCTCTTTTGTAACATGTTCCCGAATTAAACATTTGAATTTGTTTCTTTTGCTTTTCTTTTCTAGTGTTCCAGGTACATTTAACTTGTCAACTTCTTCATAATCAATATTAATTATTTCCATATCTTAATCTATCATATCATCCATTTTTGAGATAACTTTTCCTTATTAAACTTTACAAATAAAGGATAACTTACTCCAAACACTTCGTGGAATGCTCACAGATATTTGACAAGTGATATGTTTAAGATTCGAATGTTTATGGTTGTTTCACATGTGAACAACGTACGCGTGATTCGAATACTGTTCGAAATACTTCATTTTAATTAAAAAATAATGTTAACATTAAATTATTGCCGAGAACGCTACTGTGCCCGAGACATGTACGCTATTTTACGTATCGAGGAAGCGGACGGGAAAGTGGAACTTACCGTCCAAGGGCGGTTAAAATGCTCAGAGGCGTAGCCCGAGGGCAACTTTACTGCATCTGGAGCGGTTAGTTCCAATTTTGTCTGCACCCAAGGTGCGCAAATACCTTTTTTCGTGACAAAGCAAGTGTAAAACGCAAAATATATTTAAATAACGATAATGCAGTTGTAAAATGTTCAGAAATAAGTGGCGAATATTCTTTTTTTTTTAACTAAAAATTTAATGATACGTCTTCTCATATTTAAAATACACTGATAGAAATTTTAATCGATTTTCTCCTTTATTGGATAAACGTGTTTTCTATAAAAACAATTTCATGTCAAATCATTCAAAATTAAATTGCATTAAATTGCAGTGCAATTTAATTGCACTTTCCATTTCAAAATTTACTGAAACTATTTCATCTGTCTATTTTTATGTAAAATAAAGGATTGTAATATTTAAAACTATACAAATTGCACGTAACAGTTTGATTTTAAATCACTACAAATTTATCCCTATTTTTCGTATTTTTAATGCACTTATGAAGTATTTTTAATTTTATTATTCATAAACGCAATTTGAATGACCTTAAGTATTGTATATAAATATATCATATTACAAAAAAGGAGAATAAAGTTTTAAAATGTCTAAATTACGTGTATTATGGATAAAAACACAAATTTATTTCAAATTTTATTGTGTAGAGGTTTAGCTGTTATATTAGTTATTTAAACTGGGCCAGATGCCTCTGCATTTTCTGTAAATAAAAAAATTTCAAATATTTTTAGTATCTGTACCGTAGCGCACGATATAACAAGAATAATCAAATTACTGACATCTACTAATTGAAAATGCTGCTTATTCTTTCTAATACGAAAAACTACATAAATGGTACATTTATTAATTAATTTTTAAAAAACTGATTCCAAAATTATCAGTTGTATGTTCCAATAAAGTTGTAAAAATTCTAATTTTACAATTTCATATTTTCTCTGGATTTCCTTCGAAAATTTTAAACTTATTACATATAATGTCGAAATTCGTATTAAAAATTTCATTCGGCAAATATAAACTTGGGTGTTGAAAAATAATAATGTTTTTTGAAACGTTGTACGAAACACAGAAAAATCCCTAAACTAAAAGAAAATTCGATTTGATTAAGAACCATAGAATCAAACAAAATTCTAAAACTTAATTGAATAAGAAAATTAAACTGGACTTTAAAATCAAACGGAATTCCGAAATCAAACGGAATCCCGAAATCAAATGGGATACCGAAATTTATCGGGCTCCGGAAATTTAACGGGATGCCGAAGTTTGTTGGGATTCCGACGAGAATCGGGATCCCGCCCGAACTATTTTCGATCCTGCCCGACAAGCGGATTCCGAAATTTTCGAGTCACGCACACTCCTAAAAAAAAAGTGATAATAATCTTGACATAAAACTTTAAATATTTTAAAAACGTACAATTTTAGAAATTATCAAAATGCTATTAAATTATAGTACATGAATAAAGATATACTTACGTGATTATGTATGCATAAACAATTTAGAAATAAAACAAAACATTATGTGATCTATTTGAAAATGAATACCTTAAATGTATGAAACAGACAACTACCAACTGTACAACTTACAGATGGTGCTAAAATCTTAGTCAGTATTACCATATTTTAGCCGGGCAAAATGTAACTGTAATAAATATTATAGCTGAGTAAATGTAACTAATAACTAGAGTGGATGTAAATGTTTCAAACACATAAAATACCAGGGTTCGGCAATCAATTAATCCCGGGAATAATGAATACGAATATTCATTATTCATAAGTTTTTGGAATAAAAGTACTGGAATATTCCATCAATCCATGTACATGGATTAAGGAATGAATGAATATTCCTTTTATTCTGCAATATATAAATGAAGAAATAAATTTTTATTCCACTGTTGAAGGAATGTTCATAAGTTTAGTTTGATATGGAATAAAAATATAATTCTTAGCAAAATCCATTATTATTCAAATAAAACCCACATTTGTAGTATGTATATGACATATACGGCATAAATATTGCGTGAAGAAGATATAATAATTTGCCCATCTTTGCCCGTCTAATTTCGGTCTGACTATGTGTAATTTCGGTCTAAATTTTATACGAAATGTATATAGATTGCTTCATAACATATTCAAGTCATATATATTACATTTACAAAAAATATCGATTTTGGTCTAAGTATGTTTAATTTGGGTCTAATTATGTGTGATTCGGGTATAAATTATATATAGATCATATATAGACCTTTCTTATGCAATATTCAAGTCATATACTCTATCGGCGTATCTCCTAAGAGCATCGCGCGCGCCGCCTACTGGCGATAATTGTAAGCAGACTATATACAACGGCCGCAAATGCCATAAGACGTAGTGTATTTTGTTTGCAAGTTTTGCATGAATTATTAACATTAAAATTAGTTTGTTGAATGAAAAAAAATTGTTCAGCATGTCTCTTATTATTACTTGCTGCTTTCAACCCGTGAATGTCACTGCTTTTCGGCCAAAAAGCATTTCGAAAGGCAAGAAACTTGTCCTTAGCAACCATGTCGGTGCAGTGAAAGAGACTGTCGAAAATGAAAAAAGTTTTATCACTGGAACTGTTTTGCGTGAAACTCCTGGTGCTACAAGCACTAGGAAAAAAACAAATTTTTATCAGGTTGCAGTTGAGGTTAGATTTTCAAATTTCTATTTTCATTTTTCTATTTTTTTGCACGTTGGAATATATACTGGAGGAAATGAAAAACGCATATTTTTACATGGGTTCTTATGGGAAAATTATGCGTTTTTTGTTTCCACCAGTATAGATGGTTTTAGCTTTTGATTTGTTATTTCTATTTTCATTATAGTATTTAATTTCTATTGTAGCTTGATTCTTTTCGGAATGTCGAAGGCACGGTTTGCAGTTGCATGGGAGGTCGAGGAAAATGCAAGCATGTGGCTGCTGTGTGTTTATTTGTTAATGAAGAAAAGACTTTATCGAAGACAGATGCCCCAATGGTTTGGAATCGTCCTCCAGAAAGTCAGCTGCAAAAATATTGCAGCAAAGGTGGCTTGTTAAAATCACTGTTTCCTTCAGCTGATGGTAATCTTACCAAAGTAGTTTTCCGTTATGAAGATGTGACAAACATCATTCAAAACGAAAGTCATCTGAACGAAACGAGTGATCTAATAACGCATTTTAAAACTGCTCAAAGACTTGAGAGTACTCCGGCCCAGCGAAATCGTATTGAGGAAGAGAAACGCCGACAGAAAGTTCAATTGATCGATGCTCTGTTTCAGTTGCAATTGAAAGATTGCAAAGTGTATTTTAGTTCTTCTCGTTGCTCCACAGGTGTTGGTAGATTGAAATTATGTAAAACGAAGTGTCCAGATAGTTGCGAGAAATATTTTGCTGAAAATGTTCTTGTTACTGAGTGCAAGTGGAAGGAAATCTGTCTTCTATCGATTGAACAATCAGATTCACACCTTTGGTTCGATCAAAGACGATATAGGATCACTGCTAGTTCCAAAGCTCACAAAATTAAAACTAGGCAAAATCCAGACGACTTCCCATTATTAGCGAGTAAACTTGCACGAGAAAAATTTGACGGTTGTTTGACGAAAGCGATGGAGTATGGACTTTTCATGGAACCGTTCGCTAGAAATCATTTTCAAAATCAAACGTCTTTGACTGTGCATCAAGTGGGATTAGTCGTTTGTTTCAGGCAACCTTACTTAGGATGCAGTCCTGATTGCGTTGTTTTCAACGGGAGCGAATGGGAATTGGTTGAGGTCAAATGTCCGTTTACCTGCAAAGATTCGATCATAATCGATCTCAGTGACTACAATTGTAACGTTTCCTACTTGCAGTTCAATTCCGACAATTCCGAAGTTGAATTAAAAAAGTCTCATAAGTACTACACACAAATCCAAATATCGTTGTACGTAACTGGCATGAAACTGTGCCATTTTGTAGTTTTTTCATCTGTTCAAATGGTTCATTTGCGAATTGTTAGGGATGAGGCATTTTTAAGTCAGCTTGTAACAAAACTCGACTATTTTTATTATAACCATCTAATTTATTCGTTTGCGGCAGAATCTTAAACTTCGTACAGATATAAACAGTATTATTTTATTATTAAGTCAAACACTTACTGTAATTCTGAATGTTCTTAATTTATTATTTAATTTAAATTGGTTTGTCCTTGTGTGATAGAAGTGGTTCTTTGTTGTTAGCAAAAACGCATGCCATGTACATGATTTTATCAATATAAGGTAACAATTCAACATTAACTTCGCGCAAAATTTTAAACACTTTCACCCTTTGTATCGCCCGTTCAACATGTATGCGCACTGACGCGATAGAATAACCCTCCATCACTTCCTTCTCAGTGAATTGTTGATTCGCGGAAGCAAACGGAGGCATGACCAAAACACATTTCCTTTTGATCATCTCACTCTTGATTGTTGGGAATCCCTTATCCGCTAAAATCACGTCTCCGGGTTCAAGCAAACGCAGAAACCCTGAATCGTTCGTGATGTACCCATCAGTGGATCTGCCGCCGTAGCCATTCGAAAGAAATGTTATAGGTCCTGCAGGACTTATAGCTATCAAATATTTAACGGTAAAGTCCCCTTTATAAAAGGAATACATTTGAACTCTTTGTTCCACTGTAGGAGGGGTGTGAGTTTTAATTTTAGTGCAGTCAATTATGGCTCTACACTGTGGATAGTTCTTAAATGACGCTGGTAACAATTCTCTGATAACTTCACGTGACGGCCAGAAAATCCATGTTTTCGTTTGTTCGTACAAAGTGTTTAGCACAGAATAAAAAACACTGGACACTGTTCTTAACGAAACTTTAAATAAGGGGACAAAATTGATAAAAGAGAGCCCTGTTTTCATCTTCATTAGAAATAACAAAAGTCGGTTTTCTGCACTTAAAGCTTTATAAAATGATGGTTAGTAATCTGTTTTGGGCTTCACGAAGGGTAGCAAAACGTTGAAGAAAGATACTGTAACGCCGGTCCACGCTTTCATACTGTCATCATCTGTAAGATCTTCGAATCCGTAGAACCCAAAGCTGATAATTTTGTCCGGGCCAACTCGAGCATCCTTCTTTGATACCATCGTTTCCAACCCATTTTTATTTGCAAGTGGCGGTTCCTTATTCGGTTCCGAGTTAACGATTATTAGGGTTTGAGTTTGAGCTTCTCTGGACGACGGATAGAAACAGCATGATAAATTGACAATCGGAATTTCAACTTTCTGAGTTTCAATTACAGGATCAGTTTGTGTTCCTGTCGTTCCTTGAGCTGACGGTATCAAGACTGCTTCAAGAATCTCCTCTTCAGCTGCACAATCTCCGACAATGTCTGAAATTAAAGAAAAAAATAAATTATTTAATGTGAACTGACGGAAAAAAAAGAAAAAGACATAAATGATTTTAAAATTTAATGATTTATGAAGCAATTTTTTAATAAGTATCTCACCACTCTGATTCAAGCTTTTGATTTTTCTTCTGTGCTCTGCTCGATTCGCTCTTTCAGAAGCAGTTTTTGAAACTTTCTTGTTGTAACACTCTGGAAAAAGTGTTGGGTAGAATGCTTCGTTCTCGGGATTATTAGACTTTTCCCCACCAACAAAATGCTTGCTACAAATCAGAGAATATTTAGATGGCACCCAAGGTTTTCCGTCAGGTCTGAAAATAAAAAAAGAAACTTAAATAAAATTGAAAAAAAATTCTCTTAAGATATAGCACTTGACATGTTTACTAAAGAAGTGCAATAGATTGCCAATTTATTTATTTATTTACTGCCTTTGACTTGAAAACTTATCACATTTTAATTAATAAATATACACTGATTTCTAACCTAATAATATGTACAATTTTAGTGTAAAAATGTCTTGAAATGAACTGTACTTTTTTATTTCATAACAATTCCGCACTTTGTTGTCATTTTTTCAGTAATTAACCGAAGTACAAGTGTCACTTACGTTTGTCGGCGGACGGCTGCAATCCATCGTTTACGGCGATCTTGTTCCCAAGGTTTATTGGGGAACGCGTAGAAATGTACCCCCAACTCCTTAGATACTCGCGACTCACATGTTACCACAGAACACCCGCGGGTGTACCGTTTTTTATCGAGAATTTCGCTCATTGTTAAAACGTCAGAACAGTATAAACATTAAGTCGTGTGAAGCAGTGTATATAGTCTGCTTACAATTCTCGTCGCGCGCGGCGACACTATCGATACGCCGATAGAGTATAGGGAGTTTAACACGTGACTTGGAAGCGTGTGTTTCGTGCTCATTGCCTTAATTCATTTTTGATATATTTCAAAACTCATTTTGCATGGATGCGATTGAGACGTTGCGGGGACGGACGAGTGAAACTTTGTGTTTGAAAAGAATTGATGAAATCTGGAAGAATATCTTTTATTTTTGTGAGATCAGGGAAAATGCGAGTTGCCATACAGACATAACCTCAACTGTCACGTGCACAGACACGAACTTCTTTATTTTTTTATACGCTCTGGGCAAAACAGGGAGAGAGTGCGATTTACATTGCTCTCTCCCATGC